>VWPU01001078.1:0-295433 GCA_013398955.1 Callaeas wilsoni | reverse complement strand
AGAACCCAAACCCCTACAAAAGAAGATAGTGTGATCTTGTATACAGAGGAATAAAAATTTAAAACTGTGATTAACTTCTACAAATACACTATGATGAAACAGACCATGTTAATATAATCTGAAAATATGAGTACCAATGCCTCTGGCTCTGAAAAAAAGTGATAAATATTTTAATTATATACCATGAATTTTTTACTAAATAGAGTGTTGAATATAACACTCAGTAAATTGCAGGTTTTTTTGATTAGTATATACAGTTCATCCAGGAATTTTTTTTTCTTATATGAATAAATGGCTGGTAACAGAATATATTTTAATCTTATCTTTATATATATTTTTATGGTGCCTTAACATCTTACTTATTAAAAACTAAAGCCTTATGTATTAAAAAGTACTCACCATTTTTTCAGAAACAATAAATCAATAAACATGATCTCTGAAATAACTGCAACAGGTTTAGATTATTACTATTTAAAATAAAAATGTGTATTCAAATCACCACTGTGTCCTCCAGAGGTTCCGTGTATGGTTTCACTAATGACAAGTCTAAGGCCTTGTGAATTACTTCTACCTTCACTGGATTTGGACATTGCCTGTGGATGGATACTGACAAATTGCAATAAATATGAGGAAAAGAGAGATAAGAAAGAGATTGTTTTCTACAGATTTACACAATTCTACTCAAATGAACAAATATAATATTCAGTCTTACAGTGACATCACACCATGAATGCCAGGAATCCAGGCTTTTATTATTGCTCATTAGTAAAAATGTTGAGAAAAAATAATAACCTACTGAGTGGATATACTGGTTTATGAAGTAGGTAAATACTAAAAATACTAGTCTGTTTTCTGTTTGAAATTTCCCCTTAGGCATGTAATTTATTTGGTAATGGGCTAAGAATGCTTCCTACCTCTTTATGAGGTTAGAACTATATTCTTTGCCAAGTAAACCCTGAAAAAAATGCCAGAAAGTTTGTCAACTTATGATATAATTACTATAGAGAAATAAAACTGCAATTCTCAAGACATTAATGAATATTATTATATTTATTTTTACAGTTTCATAGCTTCACATCCTTCACCCCACTTAGCTTCTATAAATCTGTTCAGATTAGCAGTTACCACGGCGGTTATTTTATGAAAATGTTGGTCAGAAGTTTTATGTGTCTTCTCTCATGTGCCTTGGTGAAAACTTTATCCCTCCACAAGCAGACCTCATTATTATTAAACTATGTTGCATATTTTAGGTGAAATATTTTGACATAATGAAGAGATGGCTTTGAAGTTGACATAATCATACCTGTAGTGAGAATATGAATAGTAAATGCAGAGGTTAGTTATTGAATTGGCCCTTCAGGATTTAGGGTTTGTAATGTTAACCTATGGTCAGCAAATCTAGGGAAGTGTTCGTGATCAACTGATTTCTTTACTTGAAATATTAAAGCAATGACATGGTGAAATATATTGGTGGAAATCAATACTGGTCTTTGATTTGTGAACTTTAATTTACATTAGTAAATTTGAAAATAATAAGTAGGCATGACCATGACTTTTTCTTATTTTTAATGCAGTAGTATATAGACAAATGTAATTAATTAAACTGTCTTAAATGTAAGGCAAAAAATGTACCAAAATACTCCTATCAATAATTGCTCTGTTGCTCTGATTAGATTGATGACCACATGTGATGGCTGAGCCATTGTCACATCTAATTTATTCACACATGCCTGCCTGGACAGTAACCTTATCTTACCCTGCAGAACGTGTTTGTTCAGTGATTGGGTTTCGCCAGTTGTTCAGAATATAAGCCATCAGGGACAGTTTTATTTCTTTTTATTATGTTCAGTACAGTGGGATTCTAATCCTTTATAGAAAATATTAAGCACTGAGCAAAGAATATATTTTTTGCTGAGTTTTGGCCTTATCCCACTTACTTTTTGTTGTTGTTGTTGTTGTGTTTAGTTACTTAAATTTTTTGGAGGTTGGGCTGGTATTTATCTAATTACTTTCTTCTCTGTGATGGGGGAATTTTTTAAAGTCTCTCCTGACCATATATATATCTGCATACATATATATATATATATATATATGTGTGTGTGTGTGTGTGTGTGTATGTGTGTGCCTATGATGACTGGATCATTTTGTCTGCTCTTTAAATTAAGACAGGCCCTTGTATATTACTCAGTTACACTGCATTGAGACTAATAAATGGTACACAAACACAGAAAATCTTCGAGTGACAGAAAATTCAGCACCTCTCTAAGTAAACTTTTCTAGAGAGAGAATACTGTGAATGTTAAAGAATTCTCCTAGGTTTCTTATTTGAATGATTGTGGCTTTTATATTGATTTTATTGATAGCCTTGTTTAAGAGCACCTTAACAGTTATTTCTCCTGCATGGAAATACTTCTGCACTACAATAAAATGAATTCTTGGCACTCTGTTTAATAAACCAGAATAAAAATATGGAGATATTTTGATTTTATGCTTTGTTTTTCTAGATGGTCTTCATTTTGGGAAGATGTTTTTCTTCATCATGCATGCTTTTCTAATATATTTTGGTTCATTGTATAGTTAAGTGATACTAAGATTTGAATTTCATTCATTTACACACTTATTTCCAGTTTAACTTCTTTCTACATTTTTCAATTATATGGCTAGGTTTTTTTCTGTAATTTTACCTACATTTGCACCCTAAGTGAGGATTAAGCATTCAGAAATGACTTTTGTAAAGGTATACATCCTACCTAAATTATCAGTTGGTGGAATATCTGCCTAATTTGTTTGTGGCTGAAACGCATTTCAGCAATATTTCAAAAACCCTGAAGTGGACTAAGCAAGAACAGAATACAAAGCAAGAGGAAAAAGAAAAATCTTTGAAGTGAGGAAACAAGAGTCATGAGGCCCACTTATAATTTAGACTAAAAGGCTACTTTATTTTCCTGTAGCAACAAAAATAGTCTTAAAATATGTTTATTTTATGGTTCCTTTATGCTGACAGGGTTATGAAACAATGATTTCACCTAAATGAGAGCACAGACTTAAGGAAAATATGTTTGAACTTCTCTTTACTGATAAAAATGACAGCAAATGCAAATTTTCCATTCTGATTCCAGTTTCTGGTTAAAATCTTGTTTGAAAGCAGATAACTCTCTTCATAGTCACAAAAATATTCAGACTAAAATTACTGTGACTTTTTGCAGACACTCATAACAACGACTATAGTATACTCATGGTACTGTATTTCACATGGGAATTTTTGCACGATCATGCACTAGTTAAATAGTTAATTTTAGTTGGATAAATATTAAGCAGTAAGGTGAGATAAGGAATGTGATTAACATAGGACAATCATACAACCCAGCACAGCCTCATGCTTTCAATCTTCCTTGAATATTACCTCATGATTACTAAATAGCTTGCTTAGTTGTGATTTTTCTCTCCTAACAGTTCCAGTCTGAAAAAAAGGTATGTCAAACTGTTGGAATAAGATGAGTTTTGCAGTTTGAAATACTGAACAGCAGTGCAGAACTGTGTGCTTCATGCAAATTAATCCATCCCTCAGCAATAATCTAGCAGCCAATCAGAATTCTCCCTTAATCCAAATAGTTTTCTAATGCACTTTAAATCATCAAAGTTCAGGTACCTTACACTGTTTAAATGTAAAGTAACAAGGAAATTTAATCTTAAGATTATTAAGTATTTATAGCAGTGGCTAAGGGGTATCACCTAGCAACAACATGCCCTACAGAATGAATCTAATAAACTGTGGCTCATCCTTTCTGTCATCAGTGATCAAATAATCAAGACAGGAAAAGCACAAGTAGTGATGACATTGTGAGAATCTAATGATAAAGTACAGAAGCATTTTAGGAAACAAAGAGTGTGTATAGATAAAGGAATATAGTCTGCACAATAATTAGAATAAAGCAAAGCTGGACTTCAGCCACAGTAAGCCAAATGGAAAGAAAAGATTAAAGTGAGAGGGAGGGGGAAGGAAAACTGGAGGAAGAAGATAAACGATTAAACATGGCAGACATAGGGATTTGTGAGAAGTAAATAAAATAAGATGCTGTCAACGCATCTTTCCTTGGCTGGTTTCTAAAAAGGAGGGCAGAGAGATTAAAATTTTATCAGATAGTTTAGAAGATTATGGTAGTTGTACCTTAAAACATAAAAGCTACTTTGCAGGGCCTCATGCAATTCAGCAGGATGCAGTTGGGTCAGAATTGATATCAGCAAGGCACTGAGGATAAGTCTGAAGTTATCACACTGTAGAAAGGAGAAAAGTTCAGTCCAAGATTTACAATAAGTAAAAAAATAAAAACCTTGCACCAGGGTTTTCAGCAGATAAAAAAATGCATTAGAAATGTATGTAATTACAGTTAAGCACTTGTCATCATTTTGGAAAGGTGGTATTTACTCAGGCTTATACTATACAGAGACAGCTCTGAGTTTTTTCTTCTGAGTGTGTGGTGCTGAATTCCATATGCAGGTTCACTGAAAAGAAGAGGACCTTTCTGTGTGAGGGTATTTCATACTCCACACTAAAGATATCTACAGGACCTCAATTGATCAAATAATGGTAAAAGCATATATTCATAATGGCAAGAAACTGTATATGCTACATAGCCCTTTAAAGCACTGAATTTCCTCTTTGTTATATTCAACATAAACCAGTCAAGTGAATGACAGCAACTCGGTCTAATTATAACTTGAACCATTGGTCCCTGACAAAATGCTTCTGAAACTCCTATATGGTTAAACTTGTCTGAAAATACTTTCTGCAACAGGTAGTGCTCTCTGTTAGTGTCAATGCTATTGTTTGATCTGGACAGAGGTTTCTGGAGAATCTTGTGGAGGGCTCTTCTCTCCTTGTAGTCAAGGAAGAAGCCCACGTAAAAGCCCCAAACATAAAATGAAAGGAAGTGCCATCTAATTTTTCTTACAACCATAAAGTGTAATTATTCAGTGCACAGGCAGTTTATTTCAACTAATTTAACAGTCACAAACAGCATTTCCACATTCACTCAATGTAAAGATATATAAGATTTTAATCAGACTATATCATACATTATACATGGAATAGTTTATTCATGTTAGAAGTAAAATAACGGCTGTTCATCATGAACTACTACTAAGCAAAAACTTACTCTAAATTAGTCCTTTGGAATAACAGGATTTCTGACTGACTGTTTTGCATAGGATAAAAGAGCATTAAAATATTATTCAGCACTAAGGACTTGAGTCAGTTGGTCATATATAGATGTCTAATACTGTGTGACAACATCAAAACTCTCTGATCCAACCTTAGAAATGTATAAGTGTCCTACAGGCATTGTAATATATGTCACCCCATGCAGATACCTTGTTTACCCTAGAATATCTTAAAAAATGTGTGGCTAAATGAGTTAAGCCTCAGTTTCAGCACTTTCAAAATTAATATTTAATCCACAAAACAGACCCAGGAATTTTTTAGAAGCTAACTTACCATACAGAAATGGAACACGGTATTACTTAGAGCCAGAAGTTATCTTTAATGATTAAAAATACTCATATTGCCCTGCACAGCAGCAAACTTGCTCTTTGCAGGAGGGTACTTCAATGGAAGAATTAGGTAACTAAAAGGATTCTATATATCTGCAGTGATAACTAAGTAATCTGAATCTGAAATAATCATTCAGTGTCCCTCAACATCCTTTTAGCTGCCGCACAGACATATTAGGAACCTCCATCTTTCGTTTTAAAAAGCTGTTGTTTTTTACAACACTTCTCCTGTGCAGCCCCAGAACTGCTTTAGCTTGTTTAGCTCAATATCTCATTTTCATAAAAATGTGAAGACTTTTTAAATTTTTTTGCAAAAGTAGTTACTGGAAGAAAATGCCAGTGCATACCAAAAGAATCTGGACCCACCACAAACGCTTCCAAAGTTACATATGATTGGAGGGTTATATCTTTTACAGAAGATAGCTTTATGAGGTACAGATAATCCAGAAGTAAGAAAATAAATTCCCTTCCTATCTGGAATGGGCTAAACCCCACAGTTCTGATTTCTGTGAGAATTTTGTGTGAACTCTGGAATGGACATGCAGAGATATGTATTCATAACTTCTGAAGTTGGTACAGGATACAAGAAGCTGGGCTTGTCTTGCAGACCAGATTCTCGGCACGAATAAAAGGAATAGCAAATCAGGTCTCAGAATAAATGTAGTAGTACTGATAGCGCAAGATGAGACAAGGCAGAAAGTAATTAAGCTTACAAAATTGTATGGCTAGGAGGGCACATTGCCATCTATTACCTGTTGAACAGAAATCTGTCAGGACAAAATGAGATTTTGTTCAAATGTTCAGTGACAGTAACTTTGTAAGTGTTGCATAAACGCGGTATGAATAGGGTGTGTCAGAGAGATCAGACATCAGTTTCTGAAATCTGATTTTGAACCAATCTTAACTAATTCAGCAGGCAATTTTCAGGTATTATAGAAGGCAGTAATACATACTTTTCTGCCTCTTCTCTTCCCTCCTCCTTTCTCTGCTTTTAGCAGAGTGAAAAGTTTTTAGTGAATATAAGACAATCAGATATGTAGAAGCCTGGAAAATTCCATATAAAATACAAATCTAACCTAATTGCAGATACTAACCTGAAACAACTCTGTTGCTTCTTTTATGTGACTGTTTGAACAACTAACAGTTATTTATAGGACCTAAAGCTAATGGGACAGAGGTCCTGTATCTCTGGGCATTGGAGATCTAGGATTTCCTGAGAAAACAAACAAAAAAATCCACCATGTGACTCATCAAACCCAAGAAGCTGACACGGAGGAAAACAGTATAAATTATGTGCAATTTGCATCAATGTCCAATTTATATCAACCAAAAAGGAGTCTGTGCTGCTTGTTTCAGGACAATATCCTGTAAGCTGTGTCAAAAATGTCTTTCACTTAAGTTTGATTTGTAAAAGGTTTCAATACCATACTTGATAAAACAACCCAGGATAAGAAAAGCTCATTAATGCCTTTCTAAATCACAGTTTGTTTTGTTGATTGGGGTTTTTTTTAACTAGCTTTTGCCTCTAGGAAAAAATGCCTTGCAATTCCTCCAAGAAAATAACTAATTAAGTTTCAATGTCACAAATGATTTTTACTCTGGATATTTTTCTTTGCTTTTGAATATCCCCTCTGGTTTCCTCTGATACTCCCATCTGGCTGAACAGCAGATCCCAGAGGGTCATAATAAGTGACACAGGATCTTGTACAAGACCTGCCATGAAGCGATGTCCTGCAAGGTTCAATACTGGGCCCAGCATTGTGTAACTTATTCACCGATGTCTTCGATGAAGGTCCAGATGCCTCCTCAGCAAGTTCACTGACAACATAAAGCTGAGAGGAGTGGCCAATAACCCAGAGTGCTGTGCAGAAGCTTCAGAAGGACTTCCATGGATTGGAGAGTTGGGTGGAGAAGAACTATCTGAAATGCAAGTGTTGTGTCCAGTTCCAGCAGAGGGCAACAAACATGATTTAGCATCAGGAGCATCTCTCACCAGAAAAGACTGAGGGAGCTGGGCCTGTTCAGTTTCAAGAAGAGATGACAGAGAGAGCACCTCATCAATGTCTATCTATGCCTGAAAGGAGGGTTTCAAGAGGATGGAGCCAGGCTCTGCTCAGTGGTGCCTACCAACAGGATGAGAGGCAACGGGCAGAAATTGATGGACAGGAAGTTCCACCTAAATATACAGAATTTCTTTACTATGTGAATGACTGAGCACTGGAACAGGTTGCCCAGAGAGGTTGTGGAATCTCTGTCACTGGAGATATTCAAGAACTATCTGGACACAATCCTGTGTGATGTGCTCTAGAATGACCCTGCTTGAGCAAGGAGGTTGGACCAAAGGACTCCCTGTGGTCCTTTACAACCTGACCCATTCTGTGATTCCCTCTCACTGTTCATCTCCCATTACATGTAAAGGGATAATTTATTGTGTTCAACTCAGTACAGTATGATTGCATTTTATTTTAGAATTTGTTCCAGTGCATTGTCTGTATGATAAATTATTAAAAATGTTATGTTTTATTAAGGTTCTCAAATAGAAAGGAACCCCACAAACATTAATGATGATGATATTTAGAAAACAAAATGAAAGCAAATCCTACTTCAACGCTGATATTGGTTCCTAACACCACCTTTTCATTTATTCCCCAAAGATTAATGTCAAAAGTCCCCTGCATTTATGATAGATCTTTCTTAATGTCACGGTGCTTCAAACTTGCTAATCAGCATCTAGATTAAGCACTTATCCAGACTGATCTGCTTGTAGAAATTAGATGCTTAAAACTGTGATAAAATGAATAGGGGACCACTAAAAAGTAAATAATCCTCCCCCAAAGACAGAGTATTGCTTAAATTCTTATTCCTCTTCAGGACCTGAATCCGATATGGTTTGTGAAAAGAGTGAATCTGCATATCCCAAAGGAATACAGTAAGCTATAGAGTCATCCTTGCTCTGAATTTATTTCATTTTAGGGTTTACAGTTGGACATACTGAATAACTGGACATATTTTTTTGAAACTCTCAGACACAGAGACTGAAATGGCATCTTTTAAACTCTACAGAAGTCTTCTGAAACTAAAATACCTGGAAGAAACAGGATTTACAATATTTTTAAAGAAGGTCCTATATTTTCAGAAGCCCTAAATGGAGATATTCTCCAAGCATTTTTATCAGATCAGACCCTGTTAATAGAAGACAGGAAGAAAAATGCCTTTTTATGACTTCTGATGATCTTCAGGGTAATTTAGATTCTAAACACCAGAAAGTATATATGGAGGTGGAATTTTAGAGTCATAACTAACTTCAGTGGCAGAAGCTAGGGCCACTGCTGTCTTTAGGTGTTTCTGAGGACAGCTGACACATTGAGATAGTCTATAGATAGGAGTGACCTGATCTATAAATCATATTAAAATATGCCAGAGCAGCCAGTTAGTGTATTGTAACAGTGTTAGTGTACACACAGTTAAACTGATGGACTTAAAAGAAGGATTTTTCCTCTTGTCATGTTGACAGGGATTTACATTTTATTGATATTGGAAATTCTGCATGTACTTTATTCCCACAATCACAGAATCATCAATGTTGGAAGAGACCTTCAAGGTCATCTAGCTCAACTGTCGACCCAGCACAACCATAATCCCCCCTAACCCGTATCCCCAAGTCAGCAATGTGATAACTTTCTTTGAATATCTGTGTTTTCAGATCTAATTGATTGATTGAAATGTACAGGCATAAGGATAAAAAATATGGAAGGAGAAAAATGAATTCTGAAAAAATTGTTTTCTTTCTTGAGTAAGAAATTTCTATCTATTACTTTTTAAAGTAAAAGACTGGAACAGATCTTACGCTTTTTCGGACAACAATAACGTTTTTAGGAGACGGTTGTTCACTGGGAATATCTGAGAGTCCTTGTACAGATATTGTATTAAAGAACTTATGTAACAATACAAGGATAGCTGCAAGAAATACTGTTAGAGCTATTGAAACAGCTGGATTTTAGTGTGAGATGAACTCTTGGAACTTTAGAAAAAACCATTTCTATAAGCATCAAATCTGTCATGAAACAGTAGAATCTGCCACTGCAGCCACCATCAAGTATCATTCCTTCTTCAAAAGATGATCATAAAATCAGCAGGGAATTTGAGAAGAGTTAAACACACTTTTACAGTGATGAAGTTTACTTTGTATGAATTTCTTATCTGGAACTTTCCCCTCATATCTCAATGTACTTTAAATTATCAGTTTTATAACAAAAACTATGTTTACCATCGAAGTTGTTATGTACACACCATACCATAGAAAAAATTATTATTTTCAACCGCATGTAGTTTAGTTAAAATCATAAAATATTTAGAACTATTGTCCCAGGAGCAGCAAAATATTTTTATCCTGTCAAATGATGTTCTGGAAGATGAGGACCTGTTATACACTAGGCCTAAGATGTTTGCTGCAAAGAGGTTTTTTTGCCTTCCAAACTGCTGGTTCCTTCTCAGCCTTAACTAGCAGAGCAAGAAGTACCTTGCCTGCATTGTAGAGAAACACTGACAAAACTCAGTCTTTAAAAGAGAGCACATTCTTTCATTCTCTCTTCAAAAAAGAATTATCTGATTAGAAAACAAAACCAATACAACAAACCCTCACATTACATCTGATATTAATAACAATAAAAATGTGTACAAATTAATTTATGTCATTATTCTTAACTATTTTTATCATTATCCTTTGAGCTTTTTTCAGCATTTCTGTTCAGCAGCAGCTGACATTTGGAAAGAAAGAGATTGCATTTACTGATATTATTAAATATCCAGATAGAAATTCACCTACATAAAGCTTCCCAATATGTGAGTTTTTCTCTCACATGCCACTCTTTGTTTTTCTTATTTCTTCATTTTCTTGGGCCTCCTGAGTGTATGCTAAAAACTGTAGAATGTGTTGAAAAACACTTGGTTAGGATCTATAATATGAGAAATGATGTGACATATATAATGTGTGCGATACATATGATACTTATTTTTCAGCAATGGCATAGATTTATCAATTCTTAAATCCTATTGCTTGTATAATTATTCAGATACATAATACATATGGAAATTTATTTTTATGTGTGTAAATCAGTGGATTTGCTGTGTATAATGCTGGGAATGCTCAGTGGTATTGCTCCTATTTTTATTCTAATGATCCCTAGGGTTTGTCCCCTGAATAATGAAGCAAAATGAAAATCACAGGGACCAAAAAAAATCTGCAATTATCTACAATTAGTGAAAAAAATGTTAAGCATTATAGCTAATACTTTTTCCTTTCTTTCTCTCAGTATGCATCTAGTGTTGATCTTTCATCAAAGAAAAGGATAAAATCCTAATGAGTGCTGATAAAAACAAATACAAGCAGATGTTAAAGCTTTTTTATATAGTTAACTAAAAGCAAGTATTTTCCTGTGTAATAAGAGCAACAGTAATTTATCTTATTTGCTGATTCAGTTTAGATTTTCTTTATTACAACAGCAATGTCCTTTAGCTGCATTTGCTGATAATTTATTTCCAGTAAGTTACACCACAATTAATCAAAGTAAGCACAATACTGTAAGTACTGTTATTCTGTCACGTTATTTGCATGCACTGTGACTTTTTGAAGTGTGCTATGTCAGACATAATCACTAGGTGAAGAGAATTAGTCACATGATAGCAGCATTTATGCTTCCAAATTAGACTGTCAAATACCTTTTGGGCGTTGCATAGCTGTCTGTGCAAAGTTAATGAAAAGCAGTCCATTGAGGGCCATCAGATGAGAAAATTTCCTACATTGAATTCTCACAGAGAATTTGCCTAAACCTCTGAACTACTCTTCTCTATATTAGCTACTGTCCTGAATGATTAAGGTCAAGTTTCAACAATTCTCTTTGGTTCACTACTACTATCAAATCTAACTTCATTAGCATTTTCACAATGTAGACCACTGAGAGTAAATTATTTCATGTATATTTGGGAGGATTTTGTAGAAACAACTTATCCTATAGATCTTTTCAATGCCATCAACAACAAGCAAGCTAGCAAACCAACATGCAAGCAAACATGGAAACCAACGAATCAGCAAACCTATATATTAAATCTTATATCTGGCAAGACAGGATTTGGTACTTTAAAGGACAATGAATCGTGGGCTAGAATTTAAAAGTGCTAACAGCTGAAATAAATATAAATGCACATAAGTAGCAAATAGAAGTATATTTAGCTGTACACATCATTTTTATATCAGGTGCCTTTTGAAGTGCAATGGATTTTGCAGGAAATAACTTCCACAGACTCAGGTCCTTCCACTACAGAAAGATTTTGGAGATAGGAAGGCACAGAAATTACTGAAGTCCTGTCTGCTGCCTCAAAGTCATGGACAGCCCTCCTGCAGCAGGTTGTCAACATAATAACTGGTAGAGGGCTACCAGTGTCATCTATTGCATCTGTATTTCTCAGGATGTTTTGGGTGAGAAACGAGACATTTTAGATCTGAGTCTCACGGCAGAGACGCTGTCTAATGTATTGTCTTTGATTGTTTCATAAAGAAATGTCTGCTTAGCTAACATATGCAACTTCATATTCCAGTTCCTGTAAGACTTTTTGTTCTTACTCCTGACATATACTGCCAGGTATTTATTAAATCCTTTATGGTAAATTCACAGCAGTTTGTGTCCTTTTGAGAATAAAACTTGAAAACCACTCCAACCTGCTCATTAAATATCAACTTACTTTCGAAAAAACATTATTATGACTTTGTAATGGTTTTCTATTTGTACCAGAACAAGAAATCATGTGAGCATACAGAGATTGAGCATACAGTTAATCATTGGCCAATCTGTGTCTACAACAATTTATAGTACAATTCACACAGGTCAAAAGCCTGGGTTTTGGCATGCGTGGCTTCTGAAATATAGAGAAAGAAGCACTCTGAATCAAAATTAAATCAAAATTTTCTAAACACACAAAAGAAAAATCAGCCATTTACCTCTCTTAAGACTTTGTTGTCTTTTTTATTGGTTTTGATCACAGGTTTTGAACACCTACATTCAAACACTTCTCAAAAGTATTTCGTGAGATTATGAGAAAGAAACTGACCTTTACCTCTAAATGTATTTATGAGAATTACACATACTCAGTAGCAGATACATATCAAAAGCTCTAAGGATCAAGAAAACATTGAGCTGCCTTGCTTAGATGATGTCTGGTAGCTGTGTACTACTGATTTCTTCACAACTGCATGTTTGAGAAAGCAAAAGAAAATTAAAGAGAAAAAAAATAGGCCTGGAGTGGTGAGTGGAGGAGTTTTCAGTATTTGTTAAAAGAGTGATTCTTCACAAACATCTATTATGTAGCATATTAATCTGATGATTAAACTCCTTTTCAGAAAGTGGTCTGATTTGTCCTAATGGACCAAATTCCATGATTATTGACAATATACATAAATTAACAGGAATTAATAGGTAAAACATGAAGCCTGCATTTGGCTGAATAACTGTGATGTTTCCATCTATATAAAGGCCATGTAAAAATGACACATGAGAAAATTAGACTTTCATTTCATAATTCAAAGAGAAAATCTGGCTTGTAAATTAGCATGTTTACCAATGTCATCTTGTGTGGATTATATAAAATGTATATATTTATATATGATCACAATCAAATTTTTCTAAGTTGAGAGAGATTCCCAATTGCTTGAGAATAACTTTAGATCTCTCAAAATCCAGTCTAACCTGAACTTGTAGTTTTATATCTGGGTAGAGAGAAACATAACTTAAAAAACTGGAAACATAACTTAAAAAAATGGAAACCCTTTGTAATATGTAATAGTGTAATGGTGTTGTAATCATGGCTCAAAGAAGTAGTAGGAGGCCCAGGGCAGAAGAGATAGATTATGATATCTCATGGCTAAGTTGTGAAGAAAAGCAGCCTAGGTGGTCTGAGCAGATCTGCCAAAAAACCATGCAATAAAACTTAGGGAAATGCAACAAGCTCTCTAAATGCCATAGCATGAACGATGCCCTAATTCCTCTGTTGGATTAGTTGTTAGAGTCATCACAGGGAAGTTCTGCTTCAGCCCCCTACCCTAGCTTACTTTGAGAAGTGTCTGATTTTTATCTTTTCATCCCATTCACACATTTTCTCTCACACAATGATTACTTGGGCTTTCAGGGTAAAGTGAATTTTATCCTATAAGAAATAATGTATTGTATTTTACTGATGAAAAGACTCCATTCTGTTCACAGTTGATTCTTCTCTCCTTTTCTCTCTCTATTGTGTGCATATATATTTAAATTACTCTTTAATTGATGTAGTTCTGGTGTCCTTCATTGAAAAAAAAGCCTAAAGTTGAGTGAAAGAGAATGGATCCTGAGAACCTGTGGATGTAAAATGAGGCTCAGGCTGTGCGTACTAAAGCAACCCATTTTCATAAATGAAGAAACTATTAGCCTCTTTGTGAAATTAACAATGTGTATCTGATCTACAGGATTGTCATTAATGCTATTTCAACAAGAAAAAAGGCCATAAATTTGAACTGTGAAATACTTCCCCAGCACTTGCAATTTCTGAACTATCCAGACAATTTACTGGTATGTCAAATATATTTTAAATGCTGGCTGATCAGAAGCCATTATCTTCTGGCTTTTGCATTCCTTATCAAAATAATTTTGTACTTTAAAGACATATTTTTATTGTATGTGACCTTAACAGTAATTCCAAGGAGAAGGTGTCCCACAATAATAGTAATAAAAAAGCAATTTATTCTAGATGCTAATTTTAAAGAAATGTAGACTGAAAATCAGGGACATTTTATGGTATTTGTGAAAGCTATTGATTATGACCAACTTAATAGAAGAATAAGGTTAATTTTATACCTATCATGTTCTGAATGTATTCCATTACTAGTTGCTCTCCTTTCTCAGTTCAATTTTATAAGCTGTAGCATTATGATGGGTTCTGGAATCATAAATTCAAGATAAATCTTTTTAGCACATTATATGGAATATCTAATTCTTATAGTATGTGAGAAATGCTTCGTTTTTACTACTGCATAATCCATTATTGCCAAGGGATCATTCTGAGACACTAGCATTAATATATAGCTAAGACATTTCCTGGTGTGTGTAAGCAAAGCCTTTTCCTTACAGAATGAATTCTCTGTAGAGCAACACCATGCATAAGGTAAATCTCTGCTTTCTTTAAATTAGTGTTATATTTTATTTAATCATATTTCAAACAAAATAAGACAAACCTCCCACAAAACCTCAAACCTGTGCAAAGACCTGTAGTTATTACTGCATTGCCATATTTCATTATAAATGCCATAGATCACAGAAATCTGAACAAGCATTATTTGATATTTTCATGAAAGGCTTAGGTGATGGCACTGAGCCTACAAGTTCAAGTAGATGGGTGATACAAAACATGAGATTTTCAAAACACTTGAGAGGACAGGATGAAATAAAGACTATGAAATGGAATAAAGACTATGAAATGCAATAAGGACAAAGCAAACAGTTCCACTTCGCTCGCAAACATCACACATACAAACATAAAATAAGGAATATCTGTATGCAAGGAATGTTTCACTAACATTCTAATAGAATTTTTATTTTTTTTTTAAAAACTATCACAAATTGGTGACGCTCTTTTAGAAAGGAAGTATGTAATTCTGGGATACTTTTAAGACCACTGTCATATAAGATACACAGATTCATTGTTGAGTCCTACCATGTGGTACTATGATAACAGTGGGAATAGGGAGTTTAGTTTTAACCAGCACACTATAGGAAGCATTAAGACAAACCAGATAGAAGACAAAACACAGTAATAGTAATGATGAAAATTTTGTAGAAGTGACCTAGACATAGAAGTTGTAAGAACAAGGTTTTCTTAGTATGGAAAAAGAAGGCTGAAAAGAATTCCCAATTCATCTGTCATAGAGATAAAAGAACACCAGTACAACATGACACCATTAAGTCCGATTTATGTCTAAGCTACAACTCCATTACAGAACACTGTTTTTTGTTAATGGTTTCCTATAATTCTTTGTTTGTAGCTATAGATTTTTGTAATGGTTAGTTTATATTATGCCTGCACATAAACTCGCAGCATTTATTTCCTCTTTGAGCACACATTTAATGTCCATAATAAAGGCCAATTCAAACAAAAAATTCCATACATATTACCAAGCACCTAATTACTGTAACATTTTGTCAGTTACTCATTCATGCACACTTTGTTAATCTAACCATTTATCATGCTGAACATCCAGGTTAGAAGGCTGAAAAACTGAAAATCAAAAAAGACCCTGAGGACATTATAAGTGATTTTACAAATAAATTTTTTAAGACTATCCTTAACATGCAAGTTCACAAAACCCTCAACCAACCAACCAAAACCCAGAACCAAACCTGCACCTTCTCAGTAGTATTTGAATATATTTTCAAATGTAAAAAAAAATCAAAATGCTTGGATCACTTATGATAAGCCATGTTTTACAGAATTTTGCTTACTGCACCTTATGATGTCTTTCAACTATGCTATCATTCGTTCTTCATGATACACTCTTTTACTAGTTACACCTGAAACAATCCCTCTCCTTTTATTAAACTCCAAATGTTCCAGAAAGATTTGTTATAATTGTTTGTCTTGAATAATTGAAGCATTTAGTGAATTTTTTCTGCTAAGGCATATTTCTCACAGGATTTTTTTTTTCTCAAAATTTGATAACCTTAAGATTGCGTGGAAAACAACAACTGGTGCAAATTTTAGAGAATATTTCACTTCTCCTTACCACAGAATCACAGCATAGTTGTGGTTGGAGGGGACTTCTGGAGATTATCTAGTCCTGCTCCACTATTAAAGCAGGTATATCTAGAGCAGGTTCCACAGTGTGGCCCTCAACGTAAAGAAGCTTTTCCTCGTATTCAGATGGAACTTCCTATGTTTCTGTTTGTGCCTGTTGCCTTTTGTGCTGTCACTGGACACCACTGAAAATAGTCTGGCCCCATCCACTTGTAACTTGCCCTTAAGATATTTGTATGTATTAATAAAATGCCCTCTCAGCCATGTCTTCTCCAGGCTAAACAGGCCCAGCTCTCTTAGCCTTTCCTACTACGAGAGATGTTCCAGTCCCCTAACCATTTAATACCACTCCACTGGACCCTCTCCAGTAGTTCCCTGGCAAACCCAAAACTGAGCATAGTGCTCCAGATGCCGCCTCACCAGGGCAGAGCGGGCAGGGAGGACAGCCTTTCCCAACCCGCTGGATACGCTTCCTAATGCACCCCAGGAGAAAATTGGCCTTCTCTGCCACAAGGGCACACTGCTGGCTCATGGTTAACTTGTTGCCACTCGCACCCCTGGTGCTTCTCTGCAGAGCTCTCTCCAGCAGACCAACCCCTATCATCACAACCCTTTCCTCTTTAATGACAACTCACCTCTGTTCATTATTTTTTCCACCATTAACCAATCACCTTACCTACAGGGGGTTTGACCATCAAGTAAAATTTTTCATTTGATTGAAGAAATAAGGAAAGAAGGATAAAAGCTGAGAAGAGATAAAAATAACTCATAAGCTCCTTTTTTCAGTTACAAGATATGCATGTCACTAGTCAGCTGGCGTGTAATTGCATCAGGCAGGCATAGTCCCCAGTCTATCTGAGGCTGAGCTGCAAACAAGCTCTGTCAGAGGAAGCTCTTTCCTCTCTTCTGCAGGTAGGAATCAGTGGTTACAGAAGCAGATGCTACCGCTTGCGTTGTTCTTTGATTTGGAGCAAAGCACTGCCTTCATGCGTTGTTGGAGAAGATCAAAGGAACCAAGGATAATTTTGTAAATTTTAAAATAAACTGAGAACCAAATTTCTCAAGATTGAAAAATTAAGTATTGGAAATTTGTATCATGATTATCAGTTACTGTTTTTCATAATAAGTATGTCATCTGGAGATAAAAAATTAGTTAGGGTATTTTTATATTTAAGGTGAATACATTTTCCAGGTCAAAAAATGGTTTATATACTCTGGTAACAACCCATATATCACTTGCACTATATAATGCTTCAGATCAAGCTACTGTCTGCAGAAAAGAATTAACCACTGCTGATCCATGCAGCACACCCTAAAGCTCAGCACTAACCTGACAATCCCCTGCCCACGGAGTCTGACTTTGGCTGAGGCAGCAGTGCTTGGCTCTGCTGGAGCAGCAGACCCTCCATGTTTCAGCCTGGTGTGTGCCTAGCCACGGTCCTTGGTCCAGGCCCAGGCTGCCTGGCTATCTGGAGCTCTGCCTGACCCTGGTTTTGCTCACTAGGCCTGAGCCTGACCCCCACCTGCAGGCCAACATACCAGCCCAGTCTCCTCCAATCCCATCCCTAGGGTTCTCCCTAGTTGCCTTTCTGCCATCCCTGTTCCCCAGCTGGAGCAGTGGGATGGACCTGGCTGGTAACACCCTGCCTTGCCACCCCCCAGGGAGCCCCTGAGGCCTCCAGCTCCCTGGCCCAAGAAGCTGTTGGCCCCTGCTGCACTGTGAGGTGTGGAGAATCACAGAATCACAGAACCACAGATTAAGCTGAGTTGGAAGGGACCGATTAGGATCACAGAGTCCAGCTCCTGGTCCTGTACAGTACCATTCCCAAGTCACAATGTGTGCCTGGGAGTATTGTCCAAACACTTCTTGAACTCTGTCAGGCTTGGTGCTGTGACCACTTCTCTGGGGAGCCTGTTCCAGTCCCCAACCACCCTCTGGGAGAAGAACCTTTTCCTAATATCTGGCCTAAACCTCCCCTGACACAACCTCAGGCTATTCCCTCAGGTCCTGTCACTGGTCAGCACAGAGCAGAGATCAGAGCCTGCCCCTCCTCTTCCCCTCACAAGGAAGTTGTAACTGCAAATGAGGTTTCCCCTCAGTCTCCTCATCTCCAGAGTGAACAGACCAAGGGACCTCAGCTGTTCCTCATATGGCTTTCCCTCAAGACCCTTCATCGTCTTGCCCTCGTCTGGACATTCTCTATAAGTTTAATACTCTTCTTATATAGTGGTGCCCAAAACTGCACACAGGACTCAAGGTGAGGCCGCTGCAGAGCAGAGCGGGACAATCCCCTCCCTTGCCCGGCCAGCGATGCTGTGCCTGATGCCTTCCAGGACACGCTCAGCCCTCCTGGCTGCCAGGGCACTGCTGGCTCACGTTCAGCTTTCCACTGACCAGGACCTTCACCTCCCTTTCTGCTTCACTGTTTTCCAGCATCTCATTCCCAGTCTGTACATACACCCAGGGTATGTACAGGGTATGTACACCCATCCCAGGTGCGGAATCTGGCACTTTCACTTGATGAACTTCATATGGTTGGTGATTGCTCAGTCCTCTGATTTGTCGAGGTCTCTCTGCAGGGCCTCCCTACCTTCAAAGATGTCAACGGCTCCTCCCAGCTTTGCAAAATCTGCAAACTTGCTCAGTCTCTTCCAATCCTGTGTTCAACTCATTTATAAAGATGTTGAAGAGCACAGGGCCAAGGATGGAGCAGGGATGTGGAACCCCACTAATGACAGGTCACCACTCTGATGTCACCCCATTCACTGTAACCCTTTGTGTCTGACCCATGAGCCAGTTGCTCACCCATCACATGATGTGTTTATCCAGCTGTGTTGGACATTTTGTCCAGAAGGATCCTGTGAGAGACAGCATCAAAAGCTGTACTGAAATCCAAAACGATTGTATCAACTGGCTTCCCTTGATCAGCTAGGTTAGAATATATCAATTATCACAGTTCTTATGAGAACAATAAATCCAGACTATGGAATGATTGTCCAAGAGCAGTAAAAGCAAATCTAAATTAATCTGTCTCTATTCTAGTGTGCTAGATGTGAAATGCAGTTGTTACACTGAACGTGTTTGTCATACATACAAATTTGACATCTATTCTTTGGTGTCCAGTTTTTTCTCTCTTCAAGGACTCTGATGACATTACAAGGCAGAAGACTTCTCCTTCATCCTAATCTTTCTTTATTGTCTCATTCTCAGTCCGTATGAATTGGGACCTGAGAAAATGATTTCACTAAAGAATCTCTGGTAAAAGAAAACACATATGAATTACCTCTCACTAGCTTTTTTTTTTTATTGTGTTTTGGGAAGGGCTGATACAGGCATCTGTTAAAAAGCTATGGTCTAATGTGAAGGAACTCCAACAGGATGCAATTGTCAGGGTGGACTTTTAGAAATTGCTTTGTTTTTATATCAAACAAGACTCCTGAGAATGAGTTAAAAAAATTAATCATCTTGTGCAAAACAGCATCTCAAATCCATCAAGCAATTTGGGAAGATAACTTTTGAAGATTTCAAATCAAGAGTAGCCAGTGTCCTAAATATTCCTGAAAGTGAAGGTTTCAATCTTTAAATTCTCTAACCCTACTAGCAAGTAAAGATAACTCATTTGATTGCTCAATAGATACATACATATACACCTATATGTATGTGTGTATATGTGCATGTGTTTGTATGCGTATCTATTAATAGATATAAATTGATATAATATACATTTTTGGTAAATACACATATATACATATTGTATAGGTATATAAAATATATAACCTGTGTTTTATGGTAAGTGATACTAATCTAGTCAAAATGTAAAATATGGATGAAAATTCATGTGTGGCTTGGATCAGAATATAATGCCTTTGGCTGTAGTAACAAACAGGAAATATACTCAAGGATGTGACTGCAAGTAACTTTTGGGGTCAGGGTCTTAAAAAATACCTTATTTATGTATTTTAATATGCTTTTGTCATCTCCTTTTTCTGTGCTTGATAGAAGAAGACAACTGTGCCTTCTGCCAAGCCTCTTTGTCATGCTCTCATTCAGTATGTCAAGCATGTCTTTGTCATGCTTTCATCTGAAATGTAAAGTTCTTCAGGTACAACCCAGTAAGGTATATTTCAGAGGGACGAAGAAATAGACACATCTTAGAAACTTCAGAAAAGGACAAGACTGCTGATCTTTAGAATTTAAAATTGCAGAAAATATAAACAATAGTAGACAGAAGAACATTAATAACAGTCATAAAAGCCTCACTTAGGTGACTTGGTAACTTTACAGTCTTTAAGCAACCCTGTGCTGTTTATTTTTTCAATTCTTTTTTCCAGATTCATATGAAACTCATGTTTCTACATGCATGAACATAAATAAATATATAAATGCAGAATTAAATTAGAGTTGCCATTTAAATTCACATAGAAGCAGTTTTGATAGTTTGAAGTCCCCTTAAAGTTCCAATTTGACAGAAATAAACTAAATAAAATTCTTCTTACTAATAGTTGGTTTAGTTATTTCTTTAGCCTAATTGAATGAATTTAATTTAATTTTCAAGGACTTTTAACTTTTGTCCCAAGTGAGATTTTTAAGCACAACTGCTACAGTGGAACAGTCTGGAAAGAAATGAGAGATATTTCAGTTTATCAGGACAGCAGTACAAGTGGGGTATTTAAATGTACAGCCTTATAGTCTTACTGGAACTAATTGGCTGTAATGTTTCTTAGTTGTGTTTGAAATTTAACAAATTGGTAAATTAGAGCTGCAAAGAGCTTTACCCCAGAGATTTAAACTGCAGCACATGAGCTCCCCATTCTGTATCCATTAAGTTAATAGATCACTTGCTTGACTAATTTCTGCTGCTTGTGTTTATCTGTTTGTTTCCTTGAAGAACTGGAGAGAAGAAATGTTGATATTTGCTATCCAAATGACACGCTTTACTATATTCAAGCTGCAAGAGTCAGTTGAATTGAAACAGAATCAGCATTTATGCACACTGAAAACTGGGCTTGTAAGAAATATGTGTGAAATGTCATCCAAGCTTAGAGATGCAGAATTATAAACTTTCTGCAGTTTCATTGCAATATTTTAGGTTTTCATTTGCCATACATTCAAAAAAAAAAGTTTAAAGTGAATGATCTTCCTTTACTTTCTTTCGGGAACATAACCCGTTGATAGTGAAACATGTATGATATAAAGAATTCCAGTCATTCTGATTATAGATTTTAGGTCAAAAAAGTTCTCAAGAATAACATGATTAACTTCTAATAGGCAAGTGAACTGTTGCACTTACTGAAAGAGTCTGATACAATTGTAAGACTTTAATGACTTTTACTTCTAATATTATAAGGTGGGGTTCTCTTTAAGTGTAAGTCATCTTATATATTTGAAATTTCTGCCACAGCTTTTTATGTCTTGAACCTAAGTGGCAATGGTTTCTGTCAAAGTGACAACCATTATGTTTCCTGATTACAGCAGAATTGTTATGAAAGGCTATTAAGGAATAGCCCTGCACTGATAGGGAGAAAAGTACGTGTCCTAATTTTCACCCTTGGATAAATTATTTCATAATGCTTTTTTTATTTTAATGTTTCACTATTACCATTTCATTTTCCATAATTCAGAGAATTTAACTGCAGGATTCTGAAAAACTGGCTTTCCTTGTTTTCCTCTGGGTGTCGCTATACTCTATATATACATAAAATAAACTAGAGGTTTTCCCATTGGTTGACCATCTATAAAAGGTTTGCACAATTATTTCTGATTTTTTCATTCTAGAAAAATTCGTAATTCCAGAAATAATCTTGGGGTTTAGTCGGCTTTAGTCTCACCTGTGATTGATATCTTTTTTTTCCAGAATCCCTATCTTCACATATTTGTGTGTTCTTTCGTGATGAGGTTTAGGGGAACTCAGTTCCTCCTACTCTAGAAACTCATTAAGCCGAATGGTACATTGTGGGAAATGTCAGAAAAAAAGCAAAATCATGTTGTCAAAAATACATAAAGGAAGTATAAAAATTGACTTGTGAAGCTGGCAACTTTGGAAGAAAAGCAATAAAGGCAAATCAATTCACTTGACAGACATACCAAATAATGCTACAAGTTTTTTTAATCAACATGGTAAGTGGTCAATACACAGCCATATCTTAAATCCTACAGATCAAAGACAATCGATCAAATAAGAGTGTTAGAGTTAACAGCACAAAACTATATTTGGATCACTCATACAACTAATGATTATCAGCTGAAACAGCAGCACAAACAAATGGTCAATAAATGTAACTAATTCCCCAGTTGCACAGACTTACTGTAGGATGCTACTCCACTGCTAGAAATCCACTAATGCCAGTGGAGTTATGCTAAGGATAGTGGAATCCTGAATGTACTGTATTATCCTGTATTGATGAAGGACAGAGAGGAATTGGAGTGTCTGTTCCAATATCCTTCTTTAGATTAAATGATTTCTCAGTGCTTTGCTGCATTACTGTTTCCTCATTAAAGTGGAAGCTGAATTTAACTACAAATTTTGGCAAGAAGCTTTGGAGTCTTTTGAGGCAGGTCATAGGACTTTTTCAGGTGATATGCCTTCTGAGCTTGAATCCTGGAAGAAAATACTTTTGTCGCAATGCCTAATAAGAAAAAGGATTTTGTGCATTTCAAATAAAAATAACCTAAATATGTTTTCATACAGTATATTGTAAGCATGTAATATTTAAAACACAGGGTAGTATAATCTGAATCTCTGCTTAAAAATATACTAATATTCATGCAGATGAGTTTAATTCTAGAATTTCATACTTAAAATAGTAAGTGAAGTGCTACTACATTGACTTTTTTCCCTACAAATTGACACTGAAAAATATTTAAGTGACAATCACACAATCTAAATTCATTGCATGTTAACACATCCATTTAAACCTTCAAAGGGAGACTACTGGCACAACAAACACATTACACAGGTAAGTCTAGAAGCAGACATTATCCTGGGCACTGAGCCTTGATTAAAGATTTTGTCTTGTAACTTGCATTATGCCTTGAGAATCATTTCAGCTTTGGAGGTAGAATGAACAGCATGTTTACCTGGGATCAAGGTTTCCATCACATTTCCAGAAACAAGGAATGGTAGTGCAAGGCTCAAAGGTTAAACTAGTTCAAATCTGTACCTTAATGTCATTATGTAAGCCTGAAGAAATCACCATCAAAAAACCAAATGAATATGAAGCTAAAAATACAATATTACACCAACTTCAGCAAGCCTATGAAACTAACTCAGCTGGCTAAAGCATGGTGCTAATAAAGCCAAGATTGCAGGTTTGATCCCTGTATGGGCCACTCACATAAGACTTGGACTTGATGGTCCTCCTAGGTCCCTTCCAACTCAGAATATTCTGTGAATGTTATTCTACCTTCTTAACTGTGATGAACCATCTTTAATTATTAAAAGGTGCAAACAATATGAGTAAAAATACATTTATACAGTTTACACTAGAAAAGTAGACTATATTGATTGGGACTTGAAGAAATGTACCAACTGTGACTTTATGTATCAAAGGTCAACAAGAATGATTAGAAAATTGAAAAATATTCCTTATAATGTAGACTTCAAAATCTCAAAGTGTTTAGCTTGTCAAGAAAACACCATTACTTTGGGGGTTAAGGTATGCTTTTATCGCTATATACAAGGACTCAACTGTTTCCTTGAGATATTTGAGGATGTTCGAGATCCACACAGCGCTGACAGATATGTCACAGGATCTGTGACAGATTATGCCCTCTGAAATAACACTGTGCCTTGGACTGTATTCCATAGGGAATGTATAAAACATCTTGAAGGTAAGTAGAAGACTATATCTATGCAACTGAATTTTTTACTTACCTTATAGAAAAAGAAATTGGAAAAACAGTTTGCTCAAAACCAGTAAAAGCTATAGAGTGAGGTCCTATAGGTAGACAAACTAGGAGGATGAGCAAAACACTGAGAGGTGCCTTTAGGGGTTGTAGGTTAATTTTATTATAAGAAGTGTCTCAATAGGGCAGACTTTATAAAATGTGTAATTTTAGTTCAACCCCAGCAATTGCATTTGAAGCAGCCCTATGATTCCAGAACAAAAGCTGTCAGATTGTATGACAGCCGTCACTTTTGAATATAAAATCTACTGATTAGTCCAGTGAGAATTGTGATTTGTAAGGCCTTCATTTTTGGTTCCCTCTGAAATGCTCATGAACTTATGTTTTCAGTGAACTGGCTCCATAATTGTCCTAGTTTCAGCTAGAACAGAGTTAATTTTCTCACCATTGCTGTGAGAGGGATGGATCCTGCAGGTATGAGGGCACATTTAGGTTGTTATTCTATACCCTTCACATAATTTCTGGGGGATATAGCTTTGTATGGAGGAAAACCAGAAATGCACAGCAGAATTGACACCATTTTTATTCTTTTTTCCAGAGGAGCAAAGCTGCAGAGTGGTGCCGCAGCATGGTCTGACTTGTAGGCTTTGTCCAATATTGTTCTGTTTCAAGTTTGGGGAGGAGCATAGGTGCAAACGATTTGTCCACCATTGTTTGTTGTTGTCTCTGGCTCAGGGGACAATAGCTGCAGTACTGCCTGCCATTTTCTCCTTTGTCTCAGGAAGCTGCATGTCACTGGCTGTGGTAGCACTGAGTTGGTCGGGTCTTCCACAAGCATTTTTGAATGTAATCATCCATTATAGACTGTCGCTATTAGTATTGTTGCTGTTGTTGTTTGTTTTCCTCATCTTATTTCTGTTTTGCCCAGTAAATTGTTGTCTCAACTCATTATCTTTGCCTCTTTGTCCGTTTCTCGTGGGAGGAGTGTGGGGGAAAGGGAAGTGGCTGCTTGTAGCTTAATTTCCAGCTGTTTTTAAACCACAACAATAATAATGGAGATCAAATATTTGATCTAAAGGGTAGACTATCTTATCCCAAACCAAATATGAGCCGCTCAAAAAATAAGGTTAATAAGTTTGTGATGTTGAAAACCCCACAATGGTTCTGATTTAAAATCAGGGATATACATTTTCAATTTTTCTAGAACATATTAATTTTAGAAGGCTTTTATATCTTCTAAGTGTTCTGTATCCTTCTTATTACCTTGAGTTGCATTTTCTATTAAATTAGAACCTTGAATATGTTATATACACTAGAAAAAAATTAAAAATTATTATTGACTGTGTCTAACAGGATTTTTAATGCAGAACATTTTGTTCCTGAGAAATTGTTTTGATTATTTTCAGACAAAAGGTTACAGCTAACACTTGCAGCATTAAAACTCTCTTTATCTAATTCACCGCCAATCCTAGATCCTGAGGCTTTACGTATTTCTGCCAGAAGAAGACAGAAGAGAGTTTGAAATTTATTTGAAAATATTAGGTGAGGGTTTTAAGAATATCTCAGAAAGTGAAAAAATAGTGGTAAGGTTATTGCGACAGATAGACTTGTCAAAATAATCAACAAGACAAATCATCATCTATGAAACTTGGCAGTTTTCAGGATGCTAACATACATTCTTGGCACAAAATGTTTGCATGTTCTCCTTCTGTTTGTTAAGAAATTGGTGTCTAAACAATATGGCATCTTGTCAGGAGATAGTGTTGGAATGTATTAAAGTGAAAGTGAGAACTAAAGAATATGTTTGGTAAGTCAAGAATGAGGTTAAAATTGTTTGGAAATTTCAAGGGAGAGTGGAAGCTTATTATTCCTCAGTGAGAAGGAAATGGCTAGATAAAAATGTTATAGTTTTTGGTTTCGTAATTTTATAGGTAACCGTTTTCTGATAGTTCAGAAAAATGTAAAGATAATCTTTACTTACTGATGTACAAGAACATCACATCAAGAAAACTGAAATGAATTAAATACAACAGGATTTTTGAATCAAACTGACTTGACATCAAAGTGAGTTTAAATCAAAGCGTGTTATCATCAATGAGCTAAAATTGGGTCATACAAATAGAAAGAAAACACTGAAACAAACTGATGAAACTTGGCAAGTTTCATTGATATAAACATTCTCTGCTAAGATCAATGCTAAATCTAACAATAACTCTGTATTGTTGGGTTCTGTTGTGAAAAGGCAATCAAATCATGTGAGTAGAAAAAGGACCAATGACAGTCCATTTTGATTGCAGTAGAAGTACAAAATGACTATTAGATATTTCGATTGATGTTTACTAGCAAATTAGTGTACTTTCATTAACATATGACTTGAAGCATACAGGAAAGCGTTTATCTTTGTCAGAAAACTTCAAAAATTGCATATGTACATGCTCCTGAAAGGCAGGAATGTTTTTATCCAGGTGTAACTCAAGCCTACTATTTAGGCTTTTTTGCACTAAGTGTAACCACATAAGTGAAAGTCTTTATTTGCTATTGTATTTTCTTGGCTGCCTATGAATTGAAATTTAAATTAGTGAAACCATGAATTGTTAACTTACTCTTTTCCTGGTTGAAGAGGCAGGAGATACCACTAGTAGAAGCTGAAATATGAGCAAAATGAATCAACCTTCTCAGTATCTCATACTCATGTGGGTTTGCCCAATAATGTGGAGATTGTCTGCACAATGAGAAAGCCTTTTTGAAGTCCACTAATTCAGTGTAGAAATGGTTTAAGACAAGTCATAATCAAAGACCAGCTGTAACAGTGATGCTTCATCACTGCCTAAAGAACACAGTAATTCATACAGGCTGATGCTTTATTCTGCTCTGTGCAGCTTACCATTCTATTTTAGATCTGGCAAATTCCTGTCTAAGCAGTCTGTATCTCACAGCTGGGTTAGGGTGTAGAAATCTTCTATGCTTTTTCTTGACATCCTCCTTTATTATGGTATATATATATATACAAAAGAAACGCTGTTAAAAATACAGATCTGTCCTTCTGACTAGCAAAAATCAGCATTTATGCTAAAACTGATTTTGATTTTCTTGGTGTTGGAGAGCAGAAAAATTTCCAGGGTAAGATGCTAGAAATATACTTGCTTCCTACAAACAAAAATCACAGTGAAAAAAGAAAAGCAACCCCAAAACAACAAGAAGAACAAACCAAAACTGAAACCAAACAAACAAAAAAAAATCCCCAAAATGCAAACTAAATCAAAACAAAACACACAAACACACCCAAATAAAACCAACAACAAACCCGAAAGAAATTATGCACACTGAGTATTGCACTTTATATTTTCTGCTCTGGTTGTGGCTAAAACTGAAGTAATGATGTAACAAAGCACCTCAGTGCCTGAAATTAGTACAGACAATTATAAGCATGATCCTGCATAATTCTGCACATACACATGATCCTTATTTTTAGGGGATTAGCCACCAGAGATAGTTTTGCAGAACCAAGACAATGGATTTGACTGCGAGTTTTATATTGCAGCTTTAAGATATAGAATCTTGCTGAAACACTTCATGGGAATATGGCTTAGAATTACTATCAAAGTTGCAATGTCTGCCAAGAACTAATTAAAAAGAAGCTATCTTGAACAAGCTGAATTAAAAAGGTTGTAGACATGGCAGGCAAATTAATTATCTCAGCTATTTGTGATTTTAAAGGTACACTAATAGCTTAAGCAGAATGTTATTTTTCAAAAATTTTGATAACTGTAGAGAACATATCAAGAAAGGAAAGAATAAGACTGACCCACTGTGCTGAATGCACAGTGGATGGCAGAACACTCACATAAATTTTGCTTATATCTAGTAAATCCCAGTGCCATGAAACTGTTAAGGTTGCTATTGTGTTCAACATTTTTTGAGGACTGTCCCCTTTCTGTCTTTCAGACAATATGGAAGTTATCTGTCTGGCAATGGGGAGATTGACAGAGCACGTTTCAGATATGGTGACTTGTTGAGAGAGACTGGACTATTAGCGATTAATGACTCAAAACATTTGCCTATTTGTGGAGGTGCTAGGGTGCCTTGCTGAGGCCACGTTTGTTCTCCCCAAGGGAGGAGGTGAGTTTTTGGGTGTGTAATCGCCAGTCTGCATAGTATCAAGAGGCAAATCCTGCAAGGCAAACTCGTGTTTCTTATCATGCTAATTGCCCTCCCCCACAGAACTCATTCAGTCGTGAAACTCCCCGCTCTCCCCCCTACCCCTCCGGCAGGGTCTGATGGGGCATTACTGGCTCAACTATGCTGAGAGGCAGCTGAGAAGGGCTCATAAACCATCAAAGAACCCCAAAGTGCCCCCAGACTCAATTCTGGGGCCTTCCACCAGAGGACTAAAAGCTCTCCCTTCTATGGGAGATTCCTGGGTGTAAGCACTGAGCCTGAGTGTATTTTGGTGGGCTTCTTCACCCACCTCTGACAGATGAAGGTCATCACTTTGACCAAGAGACAACTAAATTGCAACAATCAAGTCTCAGTGCAAGATCTACAGGTGGTCATATATTTTTACTCTTATCTTTTCTCTCTCTTTCTGTTTTTTCCTTTATACATTTTCTTAAGTAATATTTTTATGCTTTTAAATTGTTATATTACTATAGATAATAGTAAACAAAGCTACACAGCTGCTTTCCATTGCAACCAAATTTTTCTAAAATAAACTCTACATATATATGCATATATATGATATACATATATATATGCATATATATACATATATATATATATAAACACCAATAATTCGTTTCACTCTATTCTGTTACAAGGGATCTATTAACAAGAATCTGGGTTAATCTCACCTTCATGGGGCCAGATCATAATGATTGTGTCCCATAAACATCAGTATACATCTCTTTCTCTGATTGAGGGTTTTGCATGGTGGTGTATGTAAGAAATTCTGCATTGGCCCCCAAAAGAGTTGTTGGAAAATAATCTTGCTGATTTTATGTATTAGTCACTCATCCGTACATCAACGTTAAGGTGCTTCTTTGTTCTTCATCATTACGCTGTATAGCAGTTGGCCAAAAAATAGAGTTGTTTTAAGCATTTCGAGGAAAACAGTCCTCCTGGCCCAACTAGAAAATAAGAATTCTCAAAAATGAAAGGCAATTTTGTTCTGTCGCTCTGCAGAACTGCTCCTTTCATGGAAAACTATTTGTTAATGTAGATATAGTCCCAGTTTCCGAAATACTTATTCCTGTGTGTGAATAATTTTTCCCTTGAAAGCTCAAATAGGTAGGAAAAAGGAGTATGTAACTGTAGTGCTACTTTACAGTTATTAACTACTTAGCGAAAATCAGTAGCAGAATGTAAATCTTCAAGAAGACATGAAAAACAGATGTGCCTTTGAACTCCAGCCTATAGAGTGTGTTGCCAAAACTGCATAGATATCTTAATGACACTTTTTTTTACACTAAAGCTTTATAGCAAATTGTAGAGACATAATTTTATCCTTCTGAAAGTTACTGCTTATTAATTTCAGTAATCTGAGAATTATATCATGGGAGAAACACAAATATCTACCTGTCCTTCTTTGTATAAGAAAACCTCAGCAATTTTAATAACATAAATACTTAATTGAAATTAAGTACTTCTTGTGAAAGGTATGCAATTCCAATTTTTGAAGCGTACAGTTCTTACTTTTTTACAGCAAGTGCTTCTTTTAATATTCCTTGAAAAGACAAAATAATAAGGTTTTTTTGTCTCAGATCTTTAGAAATTTAGTATAATGCTAACTGAATTCAAAACAATGAAAAATTATGGTGAGGTCAGAATGAGAGTATAAGGGTCAGATATAAGTCAGCAAATAACAAAGCCAATATGAGGGTTGTGTGATCTTTTACACTTGCCTTAGGACACTTTCTTCTTCTTCTCATTGTCTTCCTCAAAAATATGAGTGTGTTGAAAAATTATGGGCATGGACATGCAACAAATACCAAAGTTATTTTTAAAGAAGCAAAGAAGCTAGCAAGCTGGCAAACTAAGAAACAAACAATTCCATGTCCAGTATTGTGTATAAACTTTTTTTAAAAAGAGTCTGAACCCTCAAAAAGACTCTAAACTGGTTTCTCTTTCTTCTGCACAGTAAAATTTTATTAGAGGCAGACTGCAGTAGAAAATGCAGCCTTTTCATCAAAAGCCGGAACATTGTCAGCCACAGCCAGAAATATAAAATTTTCTTTGACATTTGATAATGGGCTTCTGGCAAAATCGCGTCTTCTCCTCCTGATTGTCTTTGCAAGTCATTCACCTCACAAAGAGCAATGTGCATTATGTCCAGATTTTGACCAGATTCTACTGATTAATAATGTAGTTTTAAGTTTGTAATGTTCTGTTTCCTGTCTATAGCTAAGTGACTGAGAATTAAATTATACTGTCATGGGTTGCTCTGTAAGTTTGATTCTTCATGGTGACCAGAGTTTGTTCCTTCAAATGCTTGTGGTTTTATGTAATATGTGAAATAATGTTCTTGGAATATTTTTAAAATTTTAAAAGAGTGGAAATATTAATCTCCACTTTATATTTTCAACTGTCAAATCTGTTCTAGGAGAAATGCTTTGTCAAAGGACTATTACCAGCTCTGGTAATAATGGAATGAAATGTCCATCTTTCCCAAATAAGATATTGTGCCCAAATGCGGAGCCCTGAAAAAAAACATTAAAGGAACATATCTGGAAGATACACGATCCTTCCCATTTTTTTCTGTTAAGTATGATAAGTATTGAATATTGCCCTTTAGAAAAGGTTTTTTATTGTGCACTTACAGTAACTGCCTTTTTCCCACCTCAAGATTGTCAGTATATTTCATCCAAGGAAAATATCTTACTAATAACAATTATTTTGATGTAAATGAGACCAGGAGTTCTGGCGGTTTTTTTGGCAGAGGTTAAGCAAAATCCTGAGGAAAGAGTTCTTGCACTGAGCTGATAAGAGCACTATTGAAACCAGCAGTATCTTCTTATGAAGACCTTAAAAGCTGTGAGAACTTAAAGGAATGTTGCAGTATGCTTTACAAGGTAGTAAATTATGTCCTGCTTGTCTTTCTAGTACCAAATTTCATCATGCAATTCTGGTTCTAGCACAATCTCTCTACATATCTTCTTGTCTGTCTCTCTGTCTCAACATAAGATGTGCTCTGCATCTTGGACAGAATGTACTATATCACCATGGTTATTTCAGTTATATCTCTAAAGTCAGAAAGACCTTAGGTAACTTTTCATGGCATGTAAAAGTGGGTCTACCGGTAAAAAATTGAAATCTTGAATCATAAAGTAAGTACAGTCATTATGGTTAGGTATTCCAGTTTTCCTTATTGAATTAGAATTTATGAGAGAAATGAAACCAATTCTTTAATTAAAAATAAAGATATTTTTGTTCCTGGCAAATCTTGGGGCTTCTGAAATAGTAAAAATCTAGCCAAATTAGGGTACTTTTTTCTTTTTTTCTTCATGTACTCTTCATTTATGTAATTTCTGCTTCAGTGTTTATGAAATTTCATTCCAAGATGGTTGTAAGAAAAGGAAAGGTCTTCATGAAGGAATTTGCTTGCTACTATGCCACAGAAAAGTATGGCTTAGAATCAAACCACCTGCAGAAGCAGCTGGTTACACAGACATAAATTTTGTTCATGAAATTTTGGTCGCCATTACCTGGGGAGATATATTGTAGTGAAAGTAACAGATATTTAACTATTTACCAGATACTTCTTAGGCCGTAAAAGAAAACAAGTATTTTCTTCCCCCGAGGGACACAGTCTTAGAAATATTCAGGGTGATATAAATGTGTGCAGTGACATTTTAAAAATCTATAGTTGGTTGTGAGGATACAGATGCTGGAAAAGCATTACCATATCCCTAATGCTTCCCTTTCACAATTAGTATCTATTTTGGGGGTTTGTCACCTAAAGGGTTGATGTTGTATTTGAAGAAAGGGCTTAGTATATAAATATTTTTTTCTCATATATTTCATCAAAGGTCTCTGAGATATAAAAGCTTAAGTCATATTATAAAAATGTGCTGGTGTGATACAGAATTTAAGCACCTCCATGTGGGAATTAAATACCAGGTGCTCAGGATGTTTGTGAAACTCCATTAAGTTATGATCTTTAACCTTAGACACTTAAATTCTTTTTTTTTACTTCTGGTTCTATAAACTTCTTCGCTTAGAATGACAGTCATACTTTCAGGTCACGTATGTATCAATATTTTGCCCTAAATCTTAAGAACTAGAACTGAGTCTCACTAACATTTTTTAGAGTTTGGAACTTTCTTTCAAAATAGAGACTCAGAAGCTTTCAGTTTTTCCTCAGTGGGCCATAATCCAAATTTGACCTGAGCATGGAATATAAAATCACTGTTAAGTGTCTAGACTGTTTTTCACCTTGTTACCTTTTTAGTATAGAGTATGAGAGATTTTCTCTGCTTGTTGGAAGCCTCATCTGAACCACCCTAAGGCTCAGGCACATTGGATTTTCCTATGTGTTTATTTGTCAAATTCCTCTGCTATGCCTCTGAACTTGTGTATTACTTTTGACCCTGATGTATCATTATGATGCTTTAGCCAACCAGCTTTATTCCAGCAAAGAGGAAACCAGCATTAAATTGGTTTGAGCATGGATGTCACTTCACCAACCAGTCATGCAAATAAGATATTTTTAAAATAAAAATAAATTTTTGAAATAGAAAATCTTCTGAAAGGTCATTGATATTTATATTTTAAGTGCAAACTCAGAGCAATATTAAAGTGTTTGGAGCTCTAAAAATTCGTGAATGGTTTTAATGTTCCTGCACTGCATGACAAAAATGCTGACAGGGAAGCCTCAGGCCACCTGCTAGGCATAGCAGCATTCACTATGTGCCCTACTAAAGGCTGAATGGCAAGGTTGACACTGAGCTGCTCGATAAAATAGATCTTTCACATCCTGCAAGAAATGAAACCCTAGTGTTTCAGGACAAGCATCTATAACCACCGGAGAGAAAACTGCAATATTTATATTTTTAAAATGAAATTTCAGCCTTCTATCTCCTTCAACCCACAGCTGGGAATAAGAAGAGTAAGAAGAACTGGGGAGTGAAATTCAAGAATTCAAGCAGCATTGAGATATTTGGGTTTTTTACTCCACATTTATAGTCATGCTACATACCATAGATACGATGTTTTGACATTACCTAAACTCTGCATTTGAATGAAGTGGCAGCTGCTTGTTGGATTATAAGATTTCTATTATGAGGAGCTGTTGCTTCACTGCAGAAAAATATCTTCAAATACACTTTTATTTTATTTTAAATTGTATAAAAACAGTGAAACTCACAAGACTGATCCTGTACTTTGATCTCTCAGCCTGACCTCCAGGTCATTATTTTTGGCCCTTGCAAAATGAGCTGTTTCCATGAAGCCTAGCCTAAGTGCATTAAGAGCTGACCTTCCTATTGAAGTTAATAGTGAGTAACTAAGAATCTAGCCAGAATTTCACTAAGTAGTATTTGTAGATCCATCAAGTAATGTTGATGTAGTGTCAGACACTGAATGAAATTATTAAGATTTCCTTTGAAAACTGTGACTACTACTCCTACTTCAAAGCCATTCAAACAAAAAGGAAATTGTACATGAGAAACAACTGCTTATTAACCTTAATACATGCGGAAGATCATACAGCAATGATGTGATTCTAGGGGGAGAAGCCAGTTACTGAATCTTTAAATCTTCTTTTTCCAGGCAAGGTTTTTAGCTAAATACTTACTGATTTCTTCTGTCATCTTGCAGTCTAACAGACTGACAGATAAGTATGGATCATTTTGCTGTTTTATATCTTCATTTTCTATTTAACCCAATCCATTACTGGTGCATCTGCACATCAAATCTGAAATAAAATTTGTAGCTGGGCACATGGTGGTGTCTGACAATTACAAAGCAAAACTGTCATGAGGGATAGACAACATATATATAGACAGGGTCCACCTTTGTAGAAAGAGATTTTTAACGTTACTTGTCAATGGTATCCTTACCTTCAGGAGACAGCCTGAAGATGAAGCGTGTAAACTCGCATGAAAGCAAAACATTTTCAATAGATAAAAGACACAAAATTATGAAAAATGTTCTGCTTCCTTTAATGTATTCTAAATCAAACAGTCTATAGTATGATATGTTTTAGGTTAATTAGTTTAATCCATATTTAATTAAGCTGGTGTTTCCATGCCAACAAATGGTTTTTAAATTGTGGAAATCTTGGTGATGTAGAATGAGAGTAAAAAATTAATTGCCTAAAACATTTTGTTGTAATTCTTTTAACTAAAATGTGAAGTGCTTCCACATTTGTAGTTCAAGCTTAGCTAATGGCCACAGTTCCAGTTCTGTGAGGGAATAATTTAGTTTGACTGTGCTCATACATCAAGGTGGATTGTACCACAGGAGCAAGTTGTCTGTAATTCCATCTTTAAATAAGCATATGATGGAAATGACGTATTCACTAACAACAGGTGTTGCATATAGGTCTATAACACCTCAGGCCAGTTTTTGCTACTCAGATATATTACTCTGAGATTATTTAATAAATTTGCCTTGAATGTTGCATGAACAGTGTCTTGTAGCAGAACATCACAGCTACAGCATAGCTGTAGTGAGATGGAGAAGGTAATCTTGGAGGAAAACGAAGAAATCCTAATTAGATTATCGGGGGTTTCTTACATTCAGACTAATTGAGTTGTAAAACATGGTATGTGAACTGTACAAACACTATATAACTAACGTGGTCAATATGGATTAGACTTAGGAGTCTAAAAGTAGCTTGTCAGTTCAAATAGAGGATCCCAATGAACAGGGAAAAATACTTCCTCCAAGCAGGTAGAGACTGCAGTACTGCTTGCTGACAAAGCAACTCTCCATCCTGATGAAAAGCAAGATGTGTCCTTTCCCTCCCCTTCCTTTATTCTTTTCCTTTTTATAGTATTTGTGTTCTGTACTTATATTCTTTATTGTTTTTGCTAAAAATTAATTCTGATTTTTTTGTCTGGCTCCTACGCACAGTGAAAACCTTGGTATGATAGTTTCTTGTGGAAACTATCCATGAGAACAGAAGTTTCAGATAATGCCATTGACATTAAGCAGTTATTAAAGGAAATACATGAAATCATAGAATTATAGAATAGTTTGAGCTGGAAGGGACCTTAAAGATCACCTAGTTCCAATCTCCATGCCATAGGCAGGAACACCGTCCACTAGATCAGGTTGCTCAAAATGCCATCCAACCTGACCCTGCATACTTCTAGGGATGGGGCATCCAAAGCTTTTCTGAGCAATATGTTGCAGTGTGTCACCACCCTCAGTGAAGAATTTCATCCTAGTGTCTCATCTAAATCTACCCTCTTTCAGTTTTAAGCCATTATCCCTTGTCCTATCACTACATGGCCTTGTGAGAAGTCCCTCTGCATCTTTCTTGTAGTACCCCTTGGCAGAGCTGGAGCCAGGGGATCCATTCTGCCAAGCCTGTCTCAGATCTCTAGACTCTTTCATCTCCATACTTTTCTGTCTCTGATACCTTAAGTCTTGAAGTGCATCCCAGGATGGCAGACTTCAGCAGAGCAGAGAAGACACCATGAGCAGGCTAAATCCTCTTCAAGGATTTGAGAACAATGGGTAAGAATTGCCTAAATTTGATGATTGTACAGAATGCAGACTTTTTACTTCTTGGATCGCTGGTCTAATCTCTGAGGTGATACATAAAAAGACTGGCACAACCACCAATAGATTTAAAAAAGAGACTGACTTCTCATTTTATGGAAAGAAAAGGTTGCACATCTAACCTGAGAAGAGGATCTCAGGATGCAATGCTAATCTGAAAAGAACCTATTCTTACAGATCAAAATTGAATTTATAGACCCTGAAATGTATAGGGTTTCGGGTCCACTCTGATTTCTCATTTTCTATTTACCAGTTCAAGATGGAATCTGTTGTAAATCCTTAATGTGCTGCTTAAAACTTGCATATAATATATTTAATATTTACCCTTCAGCATGCACCATGATCTGCAAAATTTCTAACACCACCATGTCAACACTTTTGTGGATCTACTTCTTGAATCTAAAATTTCTTGATACCAGTACAGTCAATGCATCTAAATCTGGCCTTCTGAGTACAGATTAAGCACAACTGAAGGCAAAACCTTTTCTATTTTCTGAATTAATTTATTAAATCCTCTTAAATTGTGTATCACATTAAATCTCTAAGTTCAAGAGACTCACGGCAGTTTTGTCTTTCACTATTTTTTCTTTTTTGGTCAAATTTTTATGAGCACTTCCCTTTGATGCCTATGTAGTGTTCTGTTCTGGTTGCTTCAATTAAGATCATTACCATATTTAAGGTCTAACTTCTTTAACAAATCTTATTAAAATGAGTGTGACAGTGAATGTGCCTCTTTTGTCACAATTTAAAAGACACAGCAATAATTATGCAAGATTACTAGAACTCAATTGTTTAAGAACACAAAATTTCTGTTTAGGCTTTGTGTGTCATAAATTGTCTCCATCTTTCACTAGGTCCTTCCCATCAAAATACATATTCCCAAGAGAATATAAAAATAGTCTCTTCAAAACCAAATTAAAGAACTAAAGGAATTTAAAATACTGACCCTTTCTATCAAATAAACTTGAACTGCAAAATGATGCAAGGCTCTGAGAATGTTCTGATGGAGGACAACTAAGCCATTTTGTTCTCATGGCAACCAGAATGAATGCAAACTCATTTTTATACCAGAAATTGAAAACATTACTGTCAGTTAATAAAACTAATTAGTTTTAATTAATAATATCTATTGAAAAGTTTTACATTTCCAAGAGTAACTACTAACTATTAGGCTTATACAAATTTAGAATCGGGAGAAATAATAAATATTATTTGTATTTATGAAAAGAATTGAACTTCTAAGCAACTAATTTTTAATTAGGAAAAAAAATTACTCTGAGCTACCATTATTGTTAGTTTAGAAAAAAAAAAACACATTAAAAGCAGAAGCTCAGAATTTGAAGTAGTACTATAGAAAGCTGATATTAAAATAATAATTGTTGTGTTTTGTTGTGTGTGGAATATAGCAAAATTTATTAGAACTAGTAGAAAAAACATAGCTTGTTGAGCACATGAGATTAGGTGAAAAATCTGTAAAGATGGCTAGCACATTAGGTGATTTCTAAGGTAATACTTGCAGTTCTAAATAATAACCACTATCAGCTGAGCTATATATCAGAGAAATGTTAGGTGAAGGTGTGTTTCAGTGGGAACTTTACAGGAAAACAGTTTTCATTAGATTTTATGAGAAGAAACACAGAATATCTTTCTTGCAGAAAAAGTGGTTTGCAGTCAGACATCTTTTCTTCCATTTATGTTATGAAAATTGATAACAGCAAAATTGGTTAGCCTGAACTAAACAGTTCTTAAACAATTTTATGTTCTCTACTAAACAATGTGCATGGCATCTTCTACAGCTAATTCACGAACACAGCCTAAGATAACCTAGTTTGAAGGCGGGTACTGCAAAGCAGTCATACCTGAAGCCTGTCTGAGATACTGATGTTTGAGAAAATGATACTGTAAACTACTGAAGTGGAGATTTTGAGGAGAATTCTAGCCTTGTAGGGGTTAATTACTCAAAACAAGGGTCAACAATTCCCCTTTTGATTATTTGGTAATACTAGTAAATCTTGCATTTGCAAGCTAGCAAATTCTATATTGCTAGTGCCTGCACTTTTTTAAGCACATGGGTACAAGAATATCTGTACATATGAATATGTTTGAACAAACCCATAAGTTTTTTGAGGGTGGAATAAAGTGTATTCTAAAGGCTCAGTGGTCCTAAGTCACATACTGACTTCTGTTGCCTTCTGTACATACAGAGATGAAAAATCAAATTTTAAATTCTGTTTTTGCTGCAGGAATGATGTTATGGGCTTAGAGGCTCTAGGGTTTTTTTCTTCAAGAGATTTTCAGTTACTCTGAACACAAAAAGCAGTACATGCTTACCTGTTGAAATCTAGACAAGAGTGTGATAGTCTGCCTTGGCTCTTGGCCCATCTAAACCTGTCAGACGTTTTTCTTTTATGGGATAATGGATTTTCACTAATAATGAAGAAATTCAGACTGTACTGACATAAAGAGGATGTGGTTCAGTGTCTTCAAATCATGGCATCACTAATACATGTAGAAATGTCTCCCCTGTTTCCACGTAGGCACAGTTAAGGGTCTAACGTACCAGATAGAATAAGTTTCAGTACTTGCTCTCAGCTGGTTTGGTGTTGTAATTGAGGCAATAAGCAATTAACTCTGATTATTCTCATGAAGATAAGCAAGCATGACCTTGATTTGATACGGCTAGGGAATTAGTGGGGTGTATCAGAATGTACACTCATGGAGAAGTGGCTTTTCATAGTAAACCTACTCTTTAACTTGGGAATTTTGTTAGAGGTGTATCTTGGTTGGTAATGAGACCTATGAGCTTGTGAGAAATAACGGCCATTCCAGGTGTCTTCTGAGTGCACTGAATGATCAGCTAGGGTTTTAATCAGACTTAGATTTGCAAAAGCTATTTCTGTATAGATGTTAGCTTTAGGTGTTTTGAAAATGGAATTGGAGAGGGAAGATTAATGTAAAGACTTCATTAAGTAGCACTAAGATTGCTAATTCAACCTGCTATTTCTGCTTAGGAATGTAAGATTAGGATTTATTTCTATCTGAAAGAAGCAGAATTTTAAAAATAGCATTAAGTCCATTACAATGATGAAGAAAAATGATAATAGTCTAGAACGATGTTTTAATTAATATTGGGCTAACCCTGGGCGACTGGAAATGTCAACTGCAATTGGCCATGTCAAGCCACAATGTGTGCAGTCTAGTGACCAAAAAGATGATGATTTGAGGAAAACAGAAAAAAGGAACTGTAAAGCACTTAGTACTAGTGCACATGAAACTGAAAAGGAATGGAAACAGCAGTTATGCCGGACTGAGACAACCACAGAGGCCGGCACTAAGCACTAGCATCTGGCAGTGCCAGACTAGTTTAATCCAGGGTTTACTGGAAGATGTGATTGTGAAAGTAATGCATATTTTTCAATGTGTAATTTTAACTGCCTCGTCTTGGCTTGTCTTTTTCTGTTTTTCTATGCATACAATGAAAATATATATTAAATTTTTCCTTTCTCTTCCTTTTGTGGAGAAGATTGGTGTCTGAAATTCCACTGCAGCAAGTTCATTTTCTGCAAGTAATATTATCATGTGTCCCATTGTTAAGCAGAAAAAATGCTATTTCAAGTTCTCTGCAGGTTTAAGAGACTATTTATTTATGCTGTAACATTACTGTTTTCACCAACTTCAGAGGACAATATAAGAAAAGCAGCTGCTGAAAGCCAAAATATTATCTTATAAATAAAGCGTTTATCTACTTTATCTTTTGAATACCATTTATTTTCTGAAAATGGAGTGTGCACCAAATAAATAGTATTTCATAGGAGTGATAGTTGATAGAATGTTTTCCTTAAATTTTAAGCTCTTCTCAAATACAAGGTTCTATTGTGTCTCTCTAGGATTGACAAAGTTCTCTTATATATTAAATAGCATTGAAGATGTTGTTTCGGTCAGAAATGTTATTCTGACTTCAAGAGTGCATCAGCTGCTAAGTAAGAATTAATTAAAACCAAAACCCAAAGCCAGTGGTAAGAAAATGTAAATGACTGTTTTCAGGCACTGGTTGGAGCATTAACTGAAATGTAATTATAAATCTCCTGGAATAATATTGGAGAGATTACTAAGAAAAAGTTTCATAGGTGGTTGCAGAAAAGCAATATAGTGTTGTGTAATTTGTTAGGAGCATTTTTTTTTCACCCTACTGTGGACTACTTCTGTGTAGCCCTTCAATCAGCTATATCTCAGATTAGTCAGCATGTCTCAGCCCAAACTAAGATGGAGATGAATGTTTTCCACTAAACTAGAGAGACAGACATGTCAAATCTCTTGGATTTTATGAGTCACCCAAAGAATTGTCTTCAGAACAAACAGTACAATAGGCTACATAGATAACGAATCAACTTATTTAGTTGATTTATCTATGTAGCTTATTGTACTGCAAATAATGGCAGGATCTGAAAACCTTCCTGTGAAGTACTGAGCCAGATGACTAAGACCATTCACCTCTTCCTTGCTTTTTTATCTTAGCTTCTGAAGCACTATACATAGTGGGTTAATTTGTTTTTTAGAGCGTTTTCATTACTAGTCGTAATCTAACAAGTATGCTAGAGTGGAGCAGATGAGAGGCAAGCTCCTTGGCTCTGGAATAAAAAAATAGTGATTCTGGTACTGGTGTTTAGTTTTCAGTCTTTCTTCTACTGTGTTTTCCAGAGTATTGCCCTAGGAGTGTTTAGTAAATTTTCTGATATATTTTGATGTGTGAACTAGACATTTTACTGACACCTAAATCTTTTTGTCCTGAGTTCATCTATAGTGTTCAGTCATATAAAGAAAGTGTCTTGCATCCCTTTTGCATTTGTGCTTAGTAAATATTTAGTGCACATATTTAATTTGCTGGAGTTGATCACAACAGTTTTTCCTAAATTTAGTTGCTGTTATGTTGAATACAGCTAGTGGTTAACTAAGTAGCTTTTTAGTATTAAATGTCAATTCACTATAGTGACCATTGTTTTCAAAATTTGAAATTATTCATTCAACTGGAACAAGAGTGAAAGTAGTGCAAAATAATGACCAGTTTTCTGCCCCATCTCACTCTTTTCCTGCAGAGGTCAGATATGCATCCCTTGTCTCTCTTATATGGACACTGCAAAACATGCATTGCTACTGCACTTCATGTGCACTGCTGCAGTGTAAGGACACTTTTCCACTCCATGGCCTGGGGATATGGATATGTCCTTTCACTGATCCTCCAAAAAGCCATCTTTGGACAAACACATAGTGATGCTTGCTGGATCAAAAAATGTGTGTATAGAAGCAAGTAGGAGGATGTGAGTGGAGCTGGGCCCATCTGATATGTAAACCAAGAAATTATGTAAGCAGAACCAAGCACTCTGTACTCTAGGAAAATTACTTATTTTTGCCTACCACAAGGCAAGAAAAATTAAAAAAAAAAAAAATCTTGGATTTTCTAACTGGCCTCTGGAATGAACTAGCAATCCCATGACTGAATAAACTCAACTCTCATGCAGATACAAGTTAGGTGACTGAAATTACAATTATCTTGTGAAGTTTCTGAGAACTTAGACTTCTCAGCATTGTAAGGCTTCAAGCGCCAATCTAATTACCTATTTTTCCTATATGATTTTAATGGTGATTTCATCTGTGCTTTAGGCTCCCCACCCTTATATATGCACAATGTGAAACAACTTTCAGACCTGAAGCAAGTATGCTCTCATTTGTTACCTACCCTCTTTACCTTCAAGTCAGTTTAAAATAATTTTAATTTTTTTTTCTCATTTTAATTCAAATTGCTTTTCCATGCTGAATTAAATGACCGGTTTTTATATCACAAAACATATTAGTTTGAATTGTAGATATTGTATGAACATATTTAAATGACAGCTTCTTAATGTCGTGGTGATGTTTTACACCAAGTAAGGTGTGTTTAAATTCATTAGATTTAGAGGAAGTGCAAATCAGGTAACAATAGATAATCGCTTTATTCCTGTAGTAGTTATTGCTTCAGGCAGATGGGATTATTTAATAAGTCTCTGATGAAATGCAGTGACAGAGGATCTTAGTGGTGTACCTGACAGAACGTCTAAGAAAACTGAAGGTGTAAGTGAAGAAATTTGAAAAAAATACTGTTCCAGCATACTGTAACAAAGGTACATTTTCTGGGATTTTTATACTTTATATTATTTTCTTAATTAAAAAAACCCACAAAACTAAATAAAAGTCTGGTCTGAATACTAAAAAGTTATTATTCATGATTATTTACAACTTATTTTTGCTCAGCTCAGGACAGTTGTCAAGCACTGGCTTTCCAAGTCATCTGGGTGTGGCAGTCAGGTGCCTAAACACAGTTAACTAGTGCAACTTCAGAGGTTTCAGATCCATTAGTCCTCCACCTGTTACCTTACTAAGGTATGGTTATCCTGTAGGTCTTGTGTCATGACCTCATTTCAGATACCCTAGAGCATCTCATGTAATTCACATTTACACAGTTGAAGTCTGCACTGTGTCCCTCAGGTGAAGGATACACTCTTGCTGAAACACAGACCACAGCATATCAGCGTAAGTCCTTCCAAAATGTCTTTTCTTTTTCTCTATATTGCACTGAGGAACAAAGATTTACAGTCAAGGCACAGCCCAGAGACAATGAGTAAATTGTTTGAAATCAGAAGAAAAAAATAGAACCTATTTGCCACCTAGAGAAACAGTGGGAATTGGACAAGTTCTAATGTTGGCTAAAGCCATTGTATTCCATAAAAGTATCACTAAGAAACTATCACATGGGTGGTGGAATATGTTCACCCTCAGGAAAAATTCATAGGGATAACAACCCATGCCTTGATGAAACTTGCAGAAAATAAAATAAGCAACACTTAGTGTAAGGAGAAAGAAAATGAAACGTGTGAGAAAACTGAGATATGCCTAATTTTGTACTGCTGTTGTAGCTATTATACTAGTTTCTTGAGTAGGCTGAATGTATTTCTAGAGTGTACTAAGATCAGAACCAAGGAAGATATGGTAACTGACTTCCCGCTAATTGTGTACTCCTTAGAAAATCAGAACGTGGATATTCAATATCTTTAGAATGCTGTCAGTCAGATTTATACAATATTTTCATAGAGTTTAGTTAATAAGATATTAACTGCAGCCGGGAAAGCGGTGCAGGTTTTGTGTTTATAGGGTTTTTAAAATAGTTTCTGACTGAAAAAAAGTAGGAAAGATGGTTTGGGCAAAATAACATGGAAATGATGATATTTTTAATTAAATATAAATGAAAAACAGTCAATAGGACTACAACCCTAGCCTGGAAAAATTCAAATATTGTGTCTAACCTTAGCTAAAATTTTCTAGCTTACTCTCTGTTGTTTTGGTGTGATGATGTGGCCCTGAAACAGCAGCTTGCATGCTCAGGTAGGACAAAGTCTTAGCAATTTTCCTAGAAAGAGAAAGAAACTCACAGCTGTGTTAACTTTACACATTTCTCTATGTATGTGCATGAGACTACCTTTGTCACAGAAAATATATAGATAGGCTGTGGTATAGAGGTGGGTTTTGTTGCTTTCCAGTTTTGATTATATCTTAGTTATGGATTGTTATGAACTAAAAACTTCCAGAACATTTATTGTAATGAAATGAGGCCAAGATATCCTCTGCTGATTTCTAACTCTAAAGTACTCTGGTATGAGCTGAGATGGCATTGAATCAAGGACTTAACATCTTTTTAGCACATCTGGAATAGGAAACCAGAAGGTAATAATAACGTTGAAAACAAACACTAATTTGTTTTAAATATAGGGAAAGATATAAAACTAGCAATATCATCAGTGACTTAATCTAATTATCTAATTTTAAAGAAATATAGTCTTAAGACAATAACCTTCGGGAGTGAGGGGAAAAAGGCTCTGTGCATGGGCATGGGCAACAGGTACAGGCCAGAATACTATCCAGGACTCAAACATATTGATCAGTAAGAGCTGTTTACCTGGTCTATGGGTAGGTAAACCCATATCTAAACCCATATCTCTATCTAAACTGGGCTGGGGAGACATGATCCTTGTCAGATTGTGAGTGCCATAGCATAGAAATCTTATATTAGAAGCTTTATAATAGACATTGCTATTCGCCTGCTAAACCCATGCTGCTTAGTAAATAAATTTCAGGTTATGTCACTGAGTAATGTGGTTCTTTTTTCTGTAAACCCACTCTAAGTGCCCCCAGTGTCATGTCTACACAGCTGTCTCATCTTCATGCTTGTCTAATTTACATGTCACAGTACCTGAGCTAACTCAGTTATGTCTATATTAGGACTTTACAAGTGTATCACATTAGTCACAAAACCAAAATACTTATGAATACCTATAATCTTGTCTGCAGCTCAGATTTTCTTTGCGACAGATCTCAGTACAGTACTTTTCAGAATAGTGGCTGTTGTATCACTGTGAGTGGGTGAATGAAAGTAGTATGAACCATTTCATTACTTCAGCAGCAGCAGAGGATGCAAATCATCTTTTAGAAGGCATTGGTAAAAAAAACCCTGTAAATGCTAGAAACAGGTTAATAAATATCAATCAATAGCTAAAATAGACTTACAAATATGTAGCTTATTAAAAAAAGGCAAAAGATAATGTGGTGAAAATTTATATTCTTTATATAAACCAAAGTCTGAGGCTTTGTTTTTTGTTTTTGTCTTTTTTTTTTTTTTTTTTTTTTTTTTTTTGAGATCACAGTAGGTTTTTTCAGGCCTAAGCAAAATTGCCAGCAGAGATTTTAGGATAACTGCATAAGTTTTTAACAGAAATTCTCGATCCTGGAACTCTGCTGTTTTTCCACCAGTGCCTTCTGAATTGGAAAACCTAGCCTAATCTATGCTTTCAGTTTTGTCACTGTCTTCTACCACAGTAGGTTATTTGGGATTTCAATGAGGAAAACATTTATTAGCTTGATTTTACACATATGCTTCCACACACTAGGTATATACTTCTGTTTTTGCTTAAGATTTTCTGCTCCAAAATAAACTAAGCAAATATGCAAAGCTGAATGCTTTCGGGTTTTGTTTGCATTTTCTGTCTCATTCTATCCAAGGTTGCAGCAAGTTTTCCTGTAATGTAGTGTTGCCAGCAAGATTTATAATATGGAATATCAAAAATTTGGCCATGTACGGAAAAGACGTTCATGTTTTTAGAAGCTGGCTTAATATATTAAAATATAAAGTCTATTTATTTAACTCTCATAACCATTATTGAAGACCAAATTATTTGCCTATTGAGTTATTATAATAACAGTAGTCATGCAAGCAGTGTCTGATGTGTTCAGATTGAGCTTGCATTTAGTTCTAGTGGCAATGTTTAGATTGATGAACGATGTAAATGAATCATTCTTGGTCCTTGGCACTAGAGTATGTTATAATTGTAGTGTAATGAGATAACGAAGAAACTCTGGCTTTAAATTAAAAAAAAAATAGAAGGGCTAGGCTTGGGGATACGAACAGTTGAAAACAGAGAATACCAATTAGCTTTTCCATTTCCCTCTGCTCTTTTGCCCTCTCCTCCTCAATCCCTTTCCATTATAGCCTATTTAAGAATTGCAGTTCATGTATTTTTGCAATAATAGGAGTATTTGAAACAGAAACAAAATGTATCACATGTAGGACATTCATTTTGAGCATGCTATACACAAAGGCGTAATTGAGGAGACATTCATTTCAGAGTTCAGTGTTTTGAAACTTTTCATTTTAGATTTCAAAAGCTGCAATTACGTGATGATATTTGATGTATTACAAAAGTGATATTTCATACATAGGACATCCGATATTTATGGAAAATGCTAGAAAAAGCCCCCCATTCTAACCATCATAATTTAAATATCATCTCATTCGCACTCTCTTCAGGATACTTTAAAACAGGCCTAGAAGGGTCTATTAAATTGCATTTAAGCCCAGCACACTTTGCAGGTGTCCAGTATAATGAACACTTTAAATGGCTATGCTCTAAGGTTAATTTGTTCTGTAAAATTGCCCAGACCCCTCTAGAGTATTCATTAGTAGAATAAAACAGAAAGCTAATCCAGATAGATGCTAAAGGATTATCATTATTGCTGTAAGGATGACTTTGATAAAATTCTAATTGGAATTGCCGCATGGGGACTGAACAAACGAAGCAGATTATGATAAATACGGGGTTTCAGACCTCTCTAACTAAATTCTGAGACTGGGGTAAAATAAAGTGATCAAACTCATCGGAAAACAGATAGCTACCTCAATTTACTCCAGAATTTCTTAGAATGGCATGAAAATTATACTCAACTGCATATAATTACACCAAATGTCAGCACAATACAATTAGAACTAAAAGACCATTGCAGCATTCATTTTGCTTTTAACAGCATTTCATTGCAAACAGTCTTTTGTCTCATTAGTGCAGGATTGACAGATTTAAACTAGTAGTTATACAGATTTATCCATAATAATATCAAACAAGATCATTATATTTTCTTTTCTCTCTACATTGTATAAAAGGGAGAAATTTTCTGCTGGGCCTCTTAAACACAAAAGAGAATTGACATTATATAAATAAAACAAAAAATAAAACATCTTGTTTTGCATTCAGATCTGTAACTGCTAAAATTCCTGTATCATGAATTCACAGTTTATATGCCATTAAATCAGATTGTGAATTAGTCATTGTACAGGTCCACCAAATACAAGTTTTCATTTCTTGGTTGTTACAGGTTTTATGGCTAACAAAACAAAAGAAAAAAGTTTTTCACTCAATGTGAGTTACTGTGGCAGAATACAGCCTTCAGGGATAGGGAATCCTCAACTTCTCCGGGCAACCTGTTCCAGCACCTCACCGCCCTCACGGATCTAAATCTAAACCTACTCTCTTTCAGCTTAAAGCCATTACTCTCTATCCTGCTACTACTTGCCTTAGTCAAAAACCCTCCCCAGCTTTCTTGTAGGCCCCCTTTAGGTACTGAAAGGCTGCTATAAGGTCTCACCAGAGCCTTCAGGCTGAACAACCCCAACTTTCTCAGCCTGTCTTTACAGGAGAGGTGCTCTCTCCCTCTAATCAACTTTGCTGATCTCCTCTGGACTTACTTCAATACATTCACCTCCTTCCTGTGCTGAGGACCCCAGAGCTGGATGCAGTTACTCCAGTGAGGTCTCAGGGGAGTGGAGCAGAGGCAGAATTCCCTCCCTCGCCTCCTGCCCTCATTGCTTCTGATGCAGCCCAGGATGTGTTTGGCTTTCTAGGCTGTGAGTGCACATGGCCAAATCATGTCCAGCCTCTCATCCACCTGTGACCCCAAATCCTCCTGGACAGGGCTGCTCTTTATCTGTTCGTCCCTCAGCCTGCATTGATAGCAGAGGCTGTCCTGACTCAGGTGCAGCATCTTGTATTTGGTCTTGTTAAACTGCATGAGATTCGCATGAGCCCAATTCTTGAGCTTGTCCAGATTCCTCTGGATGGCATTGCCTCCATCAGGTGTGTCAGTGGAACCCTCAGCTTGGAGTTGTCTGCAAACTTGATGAGGGTGCACTCAATCCCTTTGTCTGTTTTAAGTAACTGTGTTTATAACTGCAGCCACTTTTGCCAAATTTTCTGAGTAAATAGAGCTGAAATTTTAAGTCACTTTTAAAGAAATTTAAGAAAACCCTGGTTAAGTATTTTTGAGGTTGTTTGGGGGGGGGTTTATTAACAGAATAAATATTTCCTACTGAACTAGAGTTTTCCAGTCTAGGATTTAAGTTTAAATCCATTCATACCTACAAAAAATTATCCCAAATATCAATGGAAGAGTAATATCAGAGTTACCATATTAATTATGTAGAATTTGAAGATAAATAAAGAGCCTAAAATTTGGGGAAAACCAGAAACAGAAAGTCCATTTAAAAATTATTTTTGCAAAACATATTGAGGCAGACTAGTGAAGATATCTTTATATCAGTCTTAAAGCAAATACCATGTCTATATTCTTTCATTATACTGTTTACTTAGAATTGCTAAAGGTTACAACTGAGCATAGCCTGAATATAAAAATACCATGTAATTCAGAAAGACCAAAATCATGTGATTTTGCTGATTTGATTTATTTCTATAAATAAGTCTTCAGATTCAATTATTTCAAAATATTCCTATAACTTATTCTGCTGCTGATAGTCACCTGTACCTTGACACTGTAAGGGAAAGATCACAAAAGATGATATGATCTATTCAAGAGTTTCTCCTCATAGGAATTTCCTAACAATGTCCTAAGGTTTTATTGCCTGTATTACTATAGGTCAGTAGCAGCAGGCAGCACTGAGACCACAACCCCTTCTACCACAAGCTCCCCTAGCATATATTTATAAAATATACATTAGTCCTAGTAAACATTTTTAATCAAATATGAAATATTTAGGACTCAGGTATATATTTCTTGCTCCTTTTTACTCTAATACATTCTTAAATACAGAGCAATGTATCATGAGCAAAGTTTTTGTCATAAGGTATATTGACTAGGAGAGCTACTGAGATTCTAATTTATCTGTGTGTGTCACAAGACTATTTCAAATGGCTCTCTTATACCTCTGTGTTCAAGTGTGCATAAAGAAAATGTTATGGTACGTTACAAATTAGTTTGAGATGTTCTGTATCATCTATTCTTGTATCAAAACCAACTGATGAACTAAACTTCCACATATCTGAGCAACTTGGTCTAGTGAAAAGTGTCAGGGAGGTTAGAACGATATGATCCTTAAGGTCCCTTCCAACCCTAAGCATTGTATGATTCTATGATATTCTCTAAAAGAAAAGTTTTATGGCGAGTAGTTATATTTTAATTTTATATAGCAGAAGTTTGTCCGTTTTTTCCAACTATATCAATTGCTTAAATAAAAAAATTCCCTGCAGTTCATTCCTATTCCCGTTATCTCTTTAACTGCTCTTATATACATCACTATCCCGGCTAATGTCTCTAAATCTATTTTTTTTTGTGTGTCACAGAGCTATAGTTACCCACATATGAAAAACATGGAGACCTCACAAGCATCCTGTTTTCTGCTATCAATTCTGGAATGGAAATATTTGATTTTCCTCTCCCTCACAATGCTGTTCCACTGTGGCTTCTCACATCTGATGGATTTTCTGTCTTGGCAGTTGTTTCACCAAGAGAGACATAAAACTGGTAGAAAACAACTCCAGTTGTATCATCTACTCTCTTTGTGATTTTGTGTGATGCTGGTATAGGTGAATTCTGTTTGAGACTGGCCATCTCTGTTCACACTTTGCTGGGTACCTAATGCAAGAAACCTTAAGAATAGAAATGGCTATTCTCTTTCTTCAAAGGATGGTCTATCAGACTGGTGAATATCTCTGTCCCAAATCCAGTTCTATATTTTTGTTTAATGACAATAAAATCTGTTCCTAATTTTTATGCTTTATTTCAGAATGAACTACACATACTTGTGCACTATATATATATATATATATATATGTTGTCTTAGAATATGTGCGGTCAGCAATGCTCACTCCTGAGAGCTTGGGATGTTACATCTGGTAGTGATATATATCTAAATAATAATAATAATAAAAGAATGAAAAATTTTAAACAAAATTAGATTTTAAAATACTAACAATCTGTATATTTATAACTTCACATACTGGTGGTTAAACAAAACCAGTAAGTTTTGTTTAAACTGGGAAGTCCCCATTAGAGAACAAAGGAGAAAGCACTTCAAGAGTTCTTGATTAAACAGGAATTTGTTCAGCTTAGCTGGAAGCATTTAAAATTATTTTTCATGATATTTAACTGATTAATCAAAATGAACCTAAATGTACTAGCAAAAAATAGAAGCTGAACAACACAGTTACTGGAATATGGAAAAACAATATATAATTTTATTTCATCACTTGTTTAAATGAGTTCAGTTTGCTGGTGATTTGGATTAATTCTTTATGAACAGTCATGCAAATATTTCTGTTGTAAAAAGTTTCCAGTGAAAGAACAACATGACATAGTGGAACTAAGAGCACTGAAATGAATTTCTCATGCTGATCCAAAGAGTGATGGACAGACAAGGAGAGAAAAATGAAGAACTTCTGACTAAAACAAAAAGTAGACCTTTGCAATTTTGTGATTTATTTTCTTTCCAGGAAAAACATTCTTAGGGGCTTATGTATAACACATTTTAATGCTCTGCTTATAGTGCTGTTACCCACCACGGAAGATCCATCTCAGTTTGTTGATATAGTGTCTCTAGCTTCTCTACTGTGCAGTGCTATTGATGTCTCTTTTTACTTGTTTGCAGTTTTATCCATGCTACATTCCTGCAGCAGATACTTTTACTGGAAAATTGCTAGCTCCTGTCTTATCACACAATCAGATTCGAACTAGTGTCTACCCTTCTACTTCCTCTATTCGTGAATCACCATAGAAATACATAAAATACGTCTTTTCAGTTCCTGTATGTCATGGTTTAACCCCAGTCAGCAGCCAAGCCCCACGCAGCTGCTCGCTCACTCCCTCACCAGTGAGATTAGGGGGAAAATCAAAAGAATAAAAGATAAAGAACTTATGGGTTGAGATAAAGACAGTTTAATAGGGAGAGCAAAAGACACACACACACACACAAGAAAAGCAAAACAAGGAATTAATTCACTGCTTTCCATGGGCAGTCAGGTGTTCAACCATCCCTGGAAGAGCAGGGCTCCGTCACAGGTAACAGTGACTTGGGAAGACAAAGAACAGATGTCCCCTCCTTCCTCCTTCTTCCCCTCACTTTATACACTGAGCATGATGTCACATGGTCTGGAGGATCCCTTGGGTCAGTTTGGGTCACCTGTCTTGGCTTTGTCTTCTCCCAGCCTCCCATGTACCCCAACTTCCTTGCCAGCATGGCAGTACAAAAGGCAGAAAAGGCAGAAAAGGCTCTGTGTAAGCCTTGCTCAGCAAGAACAAAAACATCTTTATATTACCAGCCCTGTGTTCAGCACAAATCCAAAACATAGCCACATACCAGCCACTGTGAAGAAAATTAACTCTACCACAGCTGAAACCAGCACACAATATCTTTTTAAATCTTTTTTCTTTGACATCCATCACCTGTCACACTTCTTATTGTCTTCTGTTGTCTCATACACTGAGCTATAATTGAGTTAGATGCTTAAATCAATGTACTAAACACTGCTTTTATTTAATTTGAGTTTAGCATGAAAGATATATGATATTATATGACTAAGTAATTTTTTCTGAGTGATTGCTAATAGTAACAAAATTTTTTTCCCAAGAGAGTCTTTAAAATTACCTCCCATTTAAGTTCATATTTGAATTACAAGACATTTAAATTTCATGGTTTTAAGATTAGTTATTTTGTACTCATGAACACTAAGATCAAAGAAAATATAGGGAGAAGAATAGCAAGCTGTTGGAAATATAGGAAGAAATGTATCTTAATAAATAATAAGTATACTTTTGCCATTCTACATTTTTATCAAATATTTGTCGGTTCACTTCTGTACTTCTTACTGGTCATATGTGTCTATGAAGGATTGCTTTGTACAATAGACTTGCAATAAAGTTCAGAATGAGAGGATAGTATAGTCAAAACCTCTGAAGACACTAGTCATCTTCCTATCTTCTGACAGAAAATTTATAATTTTAGCTTTATTTATTTGCAGGGTAAAGTAAGTTACTTATTGTTATTAAATCTAAAAATGTGCTGACAGATCAAGAAAACAATCTTACATATCCCTTTATAAATTCATAGTAGTGGCAAAGATCTCTAATAAACAGAACCTTCTACATCCATTCTTCTTAACGGTACTTCGATAAGACAGGTATTTTTTTTCTTTTCAGTTCTCTCTTTTTGATTGTGATACCGTACAATGAATTGTTGTATGCTAATGGTGGTGCCTAACAGTATCATCATATAAATTTTGGATAGAAAGCACGTGTACACCACGGCATCCATCATGTAACTGCAATTATTCTTGCTGCACTATCTGCCTTAAAAGTGGACTTTTTGCTTGGCACATTAGTACATTATATTGTTACAAAACCATTTGCGCCAGCTATCTACTATAGAATGCAGTTCAAATAATTGGTTTTGACATAGGCAGAGCTAAGTGATCTCAATTTCGACTGAAACATTTTCCTTTCTACTACCATTTGCTGACAGTGGATATCAGTCATGGACTTCTATTTTGCTTAAAGATTTCTTTTCTGGGTTATTCTATGTACTCAGTCTGGGAATTCTTTCAAGCAAACTGCCAATCTATCCAGTTTTAATTGTTTAACAGGGAAAGCTTTTAAGATTAAAACATTTCTGGGTACACCTGCACTTAGAAAAATGTTTTCAAGACCAAGTGCAGCCCAAAAGTGATTTAGAAGAGGGCAGTCTTCTTTCTGTACTGCATGGCAAAACCGGAACTGGGTGGACTGAAGGACTGCTGAAACAGAGAGGCGGCATGGCTGTTGAGCACTGACAGACACACTCACTCCCATTCCTCAAAAAATACAAGCAAAATAGTAAGGAAATGGGAAAGACACTAAAGGTGAACATAAAGACCTCTTAATTCTCTTCCCCCGTGAGTGTATCGAGATTACAATAATTTAATCTGTTAAATCTACACATCCAATATGAAACTTTTGAATTATCAGTCTCAATAAATGAATATTTATTCACAGAGACTGTGAATAAAAGGGAACTACACAATCACATATGTGATGGGGTGAACAGACAGATGACTATGAGAAAAATACCTCATTGAGTGCCTATGAACAAATATGTAAATTTTTGAATTTAGCATAAATTTTAATGAGGGTGCTGCAAACCACATCATACACTTCAGAGCAGTTGGAAAGGAATGAGTGAAGAGAGGTGAAGAACAAAAAATATTAAACAGAACTTCAAGATTTTTGGGATGCCAAGGAACTGAATTTTCAGATGTATGAGTGGAAGAAGGAAAATAAGTACCTTGACAAGAGAATTTTTCTCAGTATGCTCTTTCTGGGAAATTATTCTGCAGTGGTATGCTGAATTTACCCAATTATTCCTGGTCATTTCTGCACTAATTTTTTCCACTTCCTCTCCAGATGCCTAACATTTACTGAGTGTTGCCAAGGTTTTAGAAAAAAAATTATAATCACCTGACAGAGCAGTGCCCATAGCACAAGGAACAATTTAAAATCAACCATAGGTCACTCAAGTCCTACTAAAGTACTATGGTGAGAGATAAAATTAATTAACATTCAATAGAGTCCAAAATGTCTAACCTATTTGCAAAATCCCTTGTTGTTTTCATTATATTTATTCATATGAGGATTATCAGTGTAACATAGGCATTATTAAAACTGTTCACAAAAAAATGGCTAGTATGTTCAGGTGTTGATTATTCTATTTCTACTTGAGATTAAACAAAAAAAAAAAAAAAAAGAAACAACCAAATCCCAGGCCACTAACCACTGAAAATGTTTGACTGGCAATCACCTGTTATAATTTGAAGGCTATTGCAGTAGTATCAAACATGATTGGGAGGGTCTCTGAAAGGTTAAGCCAAAACCGGCTCAATACCAAACTTAGGGCTAATTTTCAAAATGGACAGTTAATAATTAATTCTATTCTTTCTCCCACCCTCTTTCTTACACGTTAGAAATTTTGTTTCAGATAGATATATTCAGCCAATATTTCAACATTATTTTATAGAGTAAATGGGAAACCAGAGCTTGAGTTCTCACAGTTTATCTCTGCAACGATCTACATCTCAGTTTATTGTTCTCAATCTAATTCTCAGTTTAGTAACATTTGGTATGTGTTGCAAATACATAGTGCAATTTGCAGTCTGTTACACCATTGGGTAATTTGCCATAAAGAAACAAGAATGTACAATTAATGATTTAGTATGCATTTCAATGTGAAAAAAAGTGCAGGAAATATTCACACCACTTCTCATTGAAATGAGAAGAAGAAGAAAATTGCTGTTCCCTGATATTTCTTCAGTCTCTTGCTTTCTGCTGCATATGCTATGTGTTAAGCATATGCAAAACCAAATTAGGGGAAAGGGAGAAAGTTTGAAGAGTTTTTCCAGCTTCCTCTGAAAGAAGAAAATTATCTGTTTACAATAACTATAAGTTTGATGAGGACAACATTCTGGAAATAGTGAAAATAATGTATTTAATAAAAGTCTTCAAATGTTTACCCTCTCAATCAAAGTTCTAATAAATTTCAACACATTCTCTGACAGTAAGGACTGATATCCTCTTCCCTTTCAACCATGTCTTGGTATTTCCGGTCATTCTCACCATGGCCAGTGACACACTCAAGTCTCAGCTCATCAAGTTTAGGAAACATTCTTCGTTTTTGAAAGCGGAATAGAATTTTTTAGTTCTCATTTACAATACAATAAGAGGCACTTTCAAAACAATGCTCTTAATGTCAATCTGATGTTCTTAACACAGTACCAATATTAAATTGGAAGCGCCATTTATCTTTTGAAGTACCTATTTCTTTAAATGCTTTAGGTTTATTTACAAAACAAGATAGTCTTATTTTATTGTAGCATGGCCTAAGCACCATTCCCAAACTTATGCCTTTTCTGCACCTTCTCTTGTCACTTTCTGAAACAATGTGTGTTATTCTTTAAAACAACTACTTTCCAAGAATATAATTTTTCTCATGCAAGAAATACCAGAAGGAGAAAATGTTAAGCAATTTGCGGGCATGGTTAGTTGATGTCAAAAGCAAGTAGAATTATCTTCTTTTTACAGTCCAAAAGTAAAATGTGTTCAATGATAAATCAATTTCCTTTTCCAAATTGATAGGAAATATCAACATTAATTATGAGTAGACCTATTTGAGTATTTGGGTACTTTAGAAAGTAGGTTCCTGTTGTGGTTTAAGCTCAGCTGGCAACTAAGCAGCATGCAGCTTCTTGCTCGCTTACCTAGCACCCCCATGGGATTGGGAGGAGAATAAAAAGTAAAACTTTTTGGGTTGAGATACGCAGAGTTTAATAATTCAAACAAATTAAAAGACAAGAAGAAGAAGAAAGAGAGAGAGAAAGACAAAACACAGGAAAAACAAGTGATGCACAGTACAGTTGCTCATCACGTGCTGGCCAATGCCAAACCCATCCCTGAACCACAATTATCCCACCTGAGTGGCAGCTCCCTCAGTTTATATACTGAATGGTGGGTGCAAACTCTTTTACAGAAGTGAAGTATCTCTGTGGCTGACTCTCTCAAATTCAGTCAGTGGCAATATTTCTGACTCATTCTCCCCTTACACAATTTTGGTTCAACTATCTAAACTTGCACTGAATATGATGTTTTCTATATGTTAGGTGCAAATCACAAGTACAATCATTTTACAAGCTGAAAATTCTTGGAGATGAAATAGTTAACAATGCGACTTAAAATATCAGAGTAAATAAGAAATTAAGTTAAAAAAAGGTAAGTTTCTTAACATCATCTGATTTCTCAAAATGTCAGGTAATAAATGCTTTGAATGGGAAATTTCATTACAAATTTTTACTACTTATCTAGACTAATTCATGAGATATAATAACTTGTCATTCACCTCTTGCTCTTACATGACTTCTAATGCAAACTTGGTTTACTTTTAATCTTTTGTGTTATTATTCCCAGTACTGTACCTGATATTTAAGAATGAATGCTATACAAAGAAACAATTATAAAGTGTATAAATGTAAAGATTAAAAAATGTGGTTGCAAAGATAGATAAATATTAAATTATATACAGCATTTTTTGTAAAACTAGCCTTATGTAATCTATTATTTATATATTATATGACTATTAATTGGATCCATATTCCACTGAAACAAATTAAGTGCCAGTTATATGAGAGTGTGACTATGTAAATCAATATTTAGTTTGATTCAGAAAAATTCTGTCCCAATTTTGGACTATCATTTTTCTAGTCGTAGGTGATTGGCTATATCTTCATGTATTTTTTCCTGTACAGCATACAGCTACAAGTGAAATATATTATAATGTTATTTTTTATTTATGTATGTGTTGAAAACTCTTATTTTAAAAAAATATTATGAAGATTTATATCTAGTTCATAATGTAGGTAACAGGTGATTAGTAAAAGCTTCAATTTATTGTTCAGCTCCATTCTTATTATGGAATTTGAACATCAAAATAACAAATAATATTTTGAATGATAACACAATACTGATGCTAATTTTATAGTATCACGAACCCTTTTCTATTTACTCAAATATTTTGTAGCTTTCCACATACATGTAAGCAAAAAAGAACAATTAATTCCATTTTATAACTGAAAAAATTTATCTGATCCAGGAATACACTAAAATACCCCCCAACTACTAATTAGGGCTAAAAATTACAGCAGGTTCATTTCTCAGAGTTTGAAATTTTTAAGAGAAATATGATCTGGAGAGATTTTATTATTCAGGGAACCTAAATGAAAATAATTAAACTCTTCCAATATTTCTTAGCAAGAGCTTTAATGAGACTCAATCTCTACTTTCATATCAGCATCAATTGCATATACGGATTAATGGAAAAATATTAGAGAAGTAATGAGATCTTCTAGTGAAAAAAGCTGTTCTAATTCCTACACTGGTACAGTTTGAGGCCAAACAAAATATGCACTTTATAATCAGTCCATTATTTGACAAAAAATTCTTTTATACATTGTTTGCAAAAATAGCATTGAAGCAAATTACTGTATTAAATAAAAGAGTTCTGTGAAAAACTGCATGGATGCAAATATAGAAACTGGATAGAAAATTATCTGTTAATTGCCTGAAACTATGGAAATAAGAGCTAGAAGTAAAGCTGATTGGAGTATGATATACATTTGGTTGAAAAATTGTTTCTTTTTCAACATTTCCTGATTAAGTGAATTGGGCATTTCAGAGAGAGTACTTTGGAGCCTCTATATAAAATTTGTAGAAGACACTAAGCTAGGTGTGTCACTTCATACACCAAGGCAAGAAGCACTGCAGGATCAAAATGCACAATGACCTTGAAAAACTAAAAGTGTAGTTTAAAATTAAAACAAAAAAAATAAAAACAGTACTAAAAAGAGCAATATTTCAAGACAAATAAAATTCAAAGCATGAGCTGGAGAAAAACAGGCCTGAAAATGACCATGAACCACCTATGGAACAGCAGCTCATACTGTTCATGCTGCTGGCACATCCTGCCTTCTTGGTAAAGTGGCCTGGAAAACAATAGATGATACAATGGGAATGCAAATCTACAGATTGCGTTTGTGTACTACAGCCAAAGCATTCTGTTCTTATGGAGTTTGCCAAAAGTGAATATGCTAAAAAAGAACCTATAAATTACCAGGACACAAGGATACACTAACAAGGGGCTATCAGGAGACTTGACAAATAATGAGGGAATCAGCTAAGAAAATTCAGGAAGAAACCAAACAGAACCAGAAAAATGATTAGTAGTGTCACAAGCAAGGATGAAAAACAGAGCAGCATCAAGAACATGTTTTGGTGCTGTCAGAGTCTCTCAGGGCCATTGGCCTCTGCTCAGGTTCAGCCGTCTGACAGCCAGCACCCCCAGGTCCTTTTCCACCCATCAGCTTTCCAACCACTCTGCCTGTAGAGATGCCTGGGGTATTTGTGACCAAAGTGCAGGACTGGCACTTTGCTGTATTGAAGCTCACACACTTGGCCTCAGGCCACTGATTCAACTGGTCCAGATCTCTCTGTAGAACCTTCTGACCCTCCAGCAGATCAACAATTCCACCCAACTTGGTGTCATCTGCCAACTTTGGGGGTACAATCAATCCCCTCATCCATATCATTGATAAAGATATTAGACATGACTGGACCCAATACTGATCCATGGGGAGCATCACTTGCAACTGGCCACCAACTGGATTTAACTCCATTCACCACCACTCACTGGGCTTGGACATCCAGATAATTTTTTAGCCAGTGTACCCATCCAAGCCATGAGCAGCCAGTTTCTACAGGAGAATGCTATGGGAAACAGTGTCAGAGGCATTACCAAAGTCCAGGCAGACAATATCCACAGCCTTTCCCTTGTCTGCCTAGTGGGTCACTTTGTCATAGAAGCAAATCAGGTTGGTCAAGGAGAGCCTGCCTTTCATAAACCCATGCTGGCTGGGCCTGATGCCCTGCTTGTCTTGTGTGTGTTATGTGATGGCATTCAAGGGTTTCTGCTCCATGACGTTCCCCAGCACTGAGGATGATGCTGACAGGCCTGTAGCTCCCTTCATTCTCCTTCTGGCCTTTGAAAGTGACTCTGAGCATGTGCCCCAGCTCCTTAGAACCCTTGTTGCATCTCATCTGGCCCTATGGACTTGTGCAGGTCTAAGTGGTGTAGCAGGTCACCGATCACTCCCTCCTAGATGACTGGAGCTCCATCCTGCTCCCTGTCCCTGTCTTCCCGCTCGTAGTGCTGGGTACCTTGATGGCAACTGGTCCTAGCATCAAAGGCTGAGGCAAAGAAGGCATTGAGTACCTCAGTCTTTTCCTCATCTGTCACAGTGTTTCCTCCCCCATTCCATAAAGTATGGCGATTGTCCTGAGCCCCTCTTTTTGTTGCGAATCTAATTAGAGTAACATTTTTATTATCTTTTATAGCAGTAGTCAGATTAAATTCTAGCTGGGCTTTTACCCCTGTAATTTTTCCCTGCACAACCTCACAACATCCTTGTAAGTCCTGAGTTCTCCTGAGTCATCCTACCTCTTCTTTCACAGGTCATAAACTCTCCTATTTTTTTAACCTAAGTTCCAGTTAAATCTCTGTTCAGCCAGGCTGGCCTGCTTCCCCATCAGCTTGTCTTTCGGCATACAGGAACAGATGGATCCGCAAATTTGATTTAAATCATATTAACTGAGCAGGTTTTCCTGTGAAACTGCACATATTCTTCACAATATGAAATATTTTGGAGAAAAGTAATCTTATATAAGATAGCAGGAAATATTATTTTATTGTTTTAAGTGTAAATGATACTTTTTATAGAATGTCATTTAATTTATTACAAATAACAATAACAAAAACATAAACCCTACAGTAGTGTAGGTAGTATGGAAGGAAACTTGGATTTGTAGGAATGAAAGGAAGAACTTCATTTGTTGAGTCTAGATAAGACAAAAATGAGATAAGGTATGGCTGCAAAATGGAAATGGAAAACATGATAGGGAGGAATGACCCCAATGGTCACAAAAACAATATAAGAAAAAAATGAAAGTAAAGTAAATATACTAAAATGGTATATTAAGGATACCCTCTAAGTATCTAGTTTATGAAGTTAGCACTTCAAACTTCTAATAAAGTGGTTTTTTACAGGGAAAATGTATTTTATTGGTTTCAAGAAAATTTCAGTGAAAGCACATGCAAATTTCTCTACTTCAAAGTCAAATTGAAATTTTGTATAATTTGAGTCCAGACTAAGAATTGCTGTGGTGAATCGTCTTGGAATCCTACTGTAGTAGATCTGCAGCTGAAGGACCCCATAGCAGGAAATGTATTCAAGAAATGAGTTGTGAGGAAATAAACAAAAGAAATTCCTGTATTGTTTGCTTAACCTTTGAAAAAGCTCTGAATTTCTACCCTTCCCTGTATTTCTAACACTGGCAGTAAAACTAGCATAACAGACTTTGGCCTCCTAAGTGTTATTTTATGCCTTTTTCCTTCTCCAGCTATTCACATTTCCTTCTTTAGACAATCCACCAGGAGCTACTACCATGGGATGAATACTGGTCCGGATACAACATATTCATGGCAATCGCTTCTCACCTGGTGTCACTTGCTTCCTTTTGCAAGCTGCTATGATTATACCCTACTCTGATTTGCATTGGATTAGTGGAATTTCCCTGTCTTTTAATGGAAGGGAACATATGGCACATAGCTTTAAAAGTGTGCTACCAAACATAATGAATGTTGGATTGACATTGTTACACCCATAAGCTTTGTTGATAAAAACAAATATTTATACACTATGACATTCTTTCTGCAAATTGCTACCCCTACCCAATGTATGATTCATGAGGAAAAGGATCAGATAAAAAAGACTTGGCAAATGGGTAGAAACAGAAATAAACAAGCAGAGAGTAGAACAAAATTCTGTGTTGCAGAATCCAGGGCCATATTGTCATTCCTAGAAACAGACCATGAACTTTTTATTGATATTTCAGAGCCTCAGGACTGAGACTTGTCAGATTTGTTCTGTCTGAACTTTTCTTGATGTGCCTGTTTTACTTGATTTCTCTGTGAAAGCAATTTCTCTAATTGACAAGGTCCACAGCTAATTTATTTTACTTTTATCTCTCTTTTTATGGTCCAACTATAGTTTTGCAAAGATAAAGTGGTTATTCTATATAAAATTGGATATTTACGACTGTAAAATATTGATGCAGCCCAGAGAAATATATGCCTTGTATGATAGCAGAGGCCTTGAGAAGCAGACACAGGATGAAGAATAGCAGAGCACAGACCTGAAATGATAAGGGATGAGTCTCAAGAAAATAAGAATTCCATTGTGTTTTGGTTAACCCAGTGACAAAATTCCATCTTCCTGCCATTCCCTCTTCTCCATTACTCCTCAAATGACCTAACCTATGAAATTTAAGACACTTTCTTCACTGTGACTCTTTCTTAGAGATGGGACACACCTATTATTCTCTACGCTATATGAATGATGTTTCTTAAACTACTGGAGCAAGTAAGAATTCTCTAAGTTGCCACCATGCAAGTATAACTATCTTAGAACTTGATAGATTCCAATTTGCACTTGACCTTGATTTATATTGAAAGTCATAAGGATGGCTATTTTGCAGTGAATGGAAAATATTCTGGGTGCCACAGACATAGTGGAATCAGTGTTGGTACATTGTATGGCATAGAGAAACAGGTTAGAAATTTCAGATAGAAATAATTTAATTCCTTTATTGTTTCTTATTAAACTGACAAATTTAGAAAATTTACAAATTTAGGTACAAAAATGGATATATGAGGTACACTTGAATAATATGTATATACACATAGTTTTGTCAGCTATGTATGTATGTATGTATATGTAAACATATATATGTATACGTAGATGCGGTGCCTGGAAATTCACATAGGTTGATGCTTGCAATGAGAGTTTCGTACAGAAGTAATTTGGTCATAAAATTGTTCAAATCATTTTTTGTACTGAGAAGTCCTAAGAAATCAGAGCTTATTTTCTACAAATAGTAATTACTGAATTTTTTAACAGCATTTTGCTAATCTATGTATTAGAACTCCAGAAGAAAGTGTTAGTCCTACATAAGAGTTTTTTCCATGCAAGAAACTATATAACTGGCTGTGTAGCTATGATTTGTGTAATATATATAGTAATCATAGAAATATTTAATGGATTTCTGCTATTGGGGAATAACAGCCTTTTGCATAATGCAAAGTGTATTATTTTTATGGATTGCTATAAGAATATATGGCAACAGATGTGATATTGCCATTACCCGGAGACTTTTTTCCTGCTTCTTGGAAACCGAAGCACTGTTGTGGCTTAACCCCAACTGGCAACTAAGTACCATTCAGCTGCCTTGCTTGCTTATTCCCCACCATGGTGGGCCAGGATGGAGCATCTGGCAAAAAAGAAGTGAAACTCATGGGTTGAGATAAGAACAGGTTAGCAATAGAAAAAAAAAGTTAAAAAAAAGGTCATAATAATAAAAGAGAGAGAAAAATAAAACCCAAGAAAAATGAGTGGCACACAATACAGCCACTCAGCACCCTCTGTTTCTCCTTATTATGTGCTTTTTTCGTAGCCATTTCATAAGGCAGCTGGGCAACTTCATATGGCAATACTGATACTGTGCTTCATACTGACTATAAATCATGTGTGTGTCAGCTTCTGGCACTCCACATAATAATAACACTTCTTTTTGTCTTCAGCTGTGTTTTCAAACATCTGTAAATTTCCCGTCCAGCTAACACAATTCTCACATTACAGGTATTCTTGATCCCTAAAGTCTGTTAAATAAAATATCTTCAGGTGTCAATCAGTGATTCTTTGGTACTCTTCCTGCAAGGTAATGATACTACCAACCTTACTACTTCACCCTGAAGGCTTTCAATATATGTTTATTATTTTGACACTGATATCCAGTAGCCCATACTATGTAGATCATATGTCTAAGCCCAGATTTCATGGCATATTATTTGAAATCATGTGGAGTTATCTACAGTTTATTCTTAGACATTACTACATTAAACCCGTCATGTAAGGCAAAATGAGTTTTGATTTGCAGGCAGTCATGTTTTTTTGGCTATAACATCCTCCAGTAAAACTAACTTATGAGAACATTATAAATAGAGTTATAAAACAGTAGGCATGGAGGGTGCTTTAAAGGTTCATACAGTCCTGTAGTTTTCAAATTGTTGTTAACTAATCTAGAAAATCCATGGGCTATTTCTTTTGAATCTGTAGAAGATCAATAAAAATTTAAGTATCTGAAACTGTACAAGGTGTTCTATACTTCTGCTGTTCAATCACATCTAAGATTCGTATAAGTATCTCCCACAATTTTTAAAATGACTCTTTATGTGCTTCTGTGGTTCAGAAGAGATATCCAAAAAGTTAATTTTTGGTTTAAGAAAAAGACAACTGCTGAGATAAATGAGGGGGAAGTCAGTGGAACAGCTCAATTTCAGTAATGATAAGAGAAGGAGTTCCTTCTTTTGTCACACTGTTGCCACAGCTTTGAGCCTAGATAAGGAATTGCTTAGAACCAAAGAGTCCATAGCCATGGTTTTCTACACCTTCAGCTATTTCCTTTTTTATTTGTCTGGCACTGATGACATCATGGCAGTGGACGTAACACCTTGTATTCCAATACACCATTGTAAAATTCCTGTTATGATAACAAGGCTGTCAAACTTAAGTCATGTCCAGTAGCTTAGTTACCAAAAACTGTGCTTGTTCAACTTGTGACTAACTGTGACAGGAACAGTGAAGGAAAAAAATTCACTTTTACTATCTTTTAGCAATGAATTCTTAGCTGTAAGTACTATTCAGAAAAAGAAAAAAACCCTGAAATAATGCTTCAAATTCTATTATCATGAAAAGCAAAAGGATGAATGGTACGAGAACCCTAAAAGAAAACTAGCTCATATAGACCAAATTATGTTTAAATGGGCTTTACTTAGACTGTGTCAACTGATGAACAATAATTTCAAAGCTGTGTTACAAAGTATTTGCTAATGGAAAAATGAAACCATTTAATCTTTGACACCACCTTGAAAGAAGGCACCTTCATTTCAAAGTCAATAGGGAAAATTCCTTCAAGCATAAATTAACTGGAAAAAATGAAAACAGGAAATAAAATTTTCCATTCAGCTGCTCCTGTGAATATAGATGTGCTCAAATTATCTCTTTGTATGAGCCACCAAATTATGAATATTAGGAAAAAAAAAATCACAAAAGCACAGGAGACCAGAAACTACCTTGCAGGAGAAAAGAGGAAGTTCCTATGGTGGTAGATGAACTGTATTCAAGCAAGCTAAATTAATAGCTCTTGCAAATAATACAAATATAAAATATATTCAAGACCTGGCCAAAACCATATTGACTTTAGTTACTGTTACAGTAACCTCTGCTTTGCAGCTAGATAACACTGGAGAGGTTTAACTGCCAATAATTTTCTACATTATTTTAAATAAGAATTAGAATGTGAAACATTGGAAGTTGTTTGTTTTGTCACCCATGTCCTACAGATATAGATATATTTATATACAATGTGGATAAATTTTGTACAGAAAAATTATATGGACTAGGAGGAGTCAATGAAAAGGAGTCTTTCCTTGTTAAAAAGGTGGTCACTAATATTTCCTGAGACCTTTGGAGTATTCAAAAACAAATCCACCCACAGGCAACCAGAAAACAACATGCTACATAAAGTGTTTTGAATGCTGCCGTGCAAAGAACTTTGCCTTATCAAAGCTTGAAAGATAAAGTCACATGTTTTCAACTTTCTGTGACGATCTGGATTGTGAACATGGTGGTATGCTTTGCTTTCTAATAAGACTTAGCTATCAAAAATACTTGTCAATGTTTCTGAAGTGTTCAGAAATGCAAGTCACTTTCCTGAACTTTTATTAAAACTATCATATGAATGTTTTATTAAAACATCGTATGAAAGTGAAACCCCACTTAACAGGTTACTTACATCTCTAGGTTTTTTTTTTGTGGCTTAATAAACTTGATCTAGTACAGCAAGAAAAAAGTGCAATTGTTTGTAATACAGCTGGAAAAAAAAAAATCAACTGTGGGCATAAGCTTCAGCTCTACATTGAAAGAGAAAACTGCTTTGAAACTGCTTTGACACGTCTAAAACCTTTCAAACATTGTGGCTGAAAAATACTGGCGCTCTATAGTCGTAAAAAGCTGAAGCAAATGTTTCACTGTCACTTTCATTAGTGTAATGAATCACAGAATGACTGGTTATGAGAACCATTTGAAAATCTTGGAATTTTGGTTAAAATTTAGTAGCTAAGAAAGAAGTTCAAAGACAATTTGATGGTGAATAGCACTGGAATTTATATAGGGATCTCTTGTTTTTTTAATGATTAAAAAAAGCAAAACACTCTTGACACAGGTTAGCAGACAAGACCAGAATAACTTTCATGCCAATATCACTTTATAGTCAGTAGTTCACTGTTTCAGCCTTATTAGCAATGGAAGGGAAATATTGATATAGCCTGGAGGAACACTGTTGGAGATAGACATTGATCCTTTTGAACTTTCACTCACTTTGAATTTCAAGCCTCTCATTAGAACTGATATATAGATATAATGGCAGACATGCGGAATCACGACTTCTTTTATTGTCCTGTCAAATATCTTATTGACCGATCTAAACATTTTTGACCCATGTGAAATATTTTTTTGGACATATATAGGAAGAACACCTTGTCATTTAGGCATGTTATACTCTGTATACTATCTGCGGACAAGGACGTACTTCCTCTAAAATATCTGCAGGCTGTTATCTGTTTTTTATCAATCCTTTCAAGACCAAATTAAGGTAGATATGTTTGGTTTGTGTTTGCTTTGTGGATAATTTTCAAAGCTTCTAAATATTTCTGCCACCATATTCTGGATTCCAATTTTGTCTACAATTTTTCTTATAGTTCAGTGACCAAAAAGCAGCATTCCAACTGAAATCTCACCAGTGCCAAGTAGAGCAGAATAATTACCATCTGCATCTTACATTTTACACCTCTGTCAAATCCCACTAAAATTACTCTTGCCCTAAGTCACTATACAGGTGATGCGGATTCTAAGAGCAATTTTCCACATCCTTCCTTAGTCTTTTTTCAGTACATATGTCATAAAAAATATTTCAGTTTTACTATCTTTGTATGTGATTTTTCTCCTGGACTGTGCTAATACTTTTTTTTTTTGCTTTTATTTTTCTTCATTTTATTGATTTCTTGAGTTTCTAAACAACATTTCAAATTCTATTTCTTTTGCTTAGTATGAGAGGAAGACAGACCATTAAATACATGCTTTTTAATTGGATTCAGCCTTCTTAAAAGTCACATTAAAATTATGAAAGGAAATATTGCAAGCTTACACTGTAAAACAACAAGACTGATGTTAAGCACACTGTATTACTAACCTTCTGCAAAGATTCCTATGGAAATCCCTAATGATTTATAAGTACATTCACAGTCCTTTTGGCTTATGTTTGCTGAGTGCACTCAAAGCATAACCTATTTTCATAATCCCTGCTTCACACACTCTTTGAGGATTTGCAAACTCTTGCAAGATTGTAGAATCTATTGCATTTCTTCCATCTATTGTCAATATACTGTGTTGGCAACCACTGTAAATCCAAGATTTCTTTTTTTTTTTTTAAAAAACCTGACCTGTAATGTTGAAAGTCATTTATTTCAGGGTAGCCTTTTCTTCATATTGTCAGGCTCCTGTTCACTCTCCAGCCTGGCCTGATTCTGGACTTACTGAGTCAGGAACATATTTTTGCCAATAATCTCCTTCTTCCTAATTATCTTTTCTTGACCTTTGCCCCAAGTTCCCCTAGTGACCTGGTATCTCAGTGAACCAGTTATTAAGATCAGTGTTGTAAGATATACTTGTATATAATTTTCTAGTTATTCACAAGATGTTTTAAGCATTAGTTTTCCTTCTTCTTAGAGGTTAAACCTGCTTCTGTTTCATACTTTTTTTGGGGTTGGGTTACAGTTTAACTTCTGTCCCATGCTATTGCTGCTATTCTTGTGTGCATCAGGTGATTGAAAATAAGCAGAAAGTTAGTGCTGAAGAAACAATCATTCTCAAAAGTAAGGCTGTATGCTGCACATTTTTTTAATGGCATTTATTTCTTCCAGAACATTATACTGAGGGTAAAATTCTCAAATATACGGAAAAAGTCTTGTTCTCTGTCCATCTGGTTTTGATATACAAGCAAAGTCATACAGAGGTGTCCAGGAATATTTCTTTGTAGCAAAGGGAGCAAGTACAGTGTCTGTTCATGATACAGTCACTTTATGTGCTCCTTTATATCTTCCTTCCTGGGATACCACGACTTTTTCTTAAGTGCCAACTTTCAAGGTAAGTGGACATAGTGATTTGGTTCTTGAAATGGAGGAGAAATTTTCTTTTGTTGTAGAACAGCAAAAAGTTTTTTGCCGTAAAATTAGAAATCTTGTCGAAAGGTAAAAGATTGCTATTCACAGAAAGCCATTGCAGCTGTCACCATTATCCCTGGATGGGCCAAATATTCCTTGAGTTAAACCAAGGCTTGAGTTAAGCCAAAAAAATCTTGGTTTGTGTAGCTGGCTGCCAATTTCTCGTCTATATGTTTACTTTTACTTTCATCAGATGGGATGAGTAGGAAGTTCCACATTGTTATGAGAAAATTATACCTTCCCTTTCAGTTGGTTTTAAATGGCCACACCTGGCGCACTTCCTGATCTATATTTTCTTCATTGTGCTTTTTCCTATATCCTTCAAGGATGTTTCCCACTTCTATATTAAAACTATTTTGTTACATACATTGTGTAGGTTTAAGTCTTTTATATAAACAAAGATTCGCTTGAAGGGTAATGTTACAGTTAATAAATTGCTCTTCTCTTACTCAAGAAACACAGCTCTTTTATGTCTTCTTTGTCTGAGCTACCTTACTATTTACATAGTCAGATTACAAACAACGTAAATGGTAAAGATCTGAAAATCCACTCTCCTTGGGCATTCAAAAGAAAACAAACAGTAAGTAAAATTAAAATTGCCTTATTTTTCCTTTCATATGCAAATTACACCTTCTCTGAGATCATAGTAATAAATTGTTTTTCTGATACTGTATCTTTCATTCTGTTTTATGCTATAGCTCTACATACCTAGCAGATAGACTGAAGTCTGTGCTGATCAAAGATGAGACATGAAAACTCAGTAAAAATTTGAATCAAAAAAGATTTGAATACTATGAGGTTAAAGACTTTCAATACTAAAATATGACACCGAAGTAGAAGTTACTTTAATTAAATCTTTGCCTTCTGGCTTCCTAAATGCAATTCAGAAATGACTTTCTGACTTTCTGACTTTTACATTTGTTGTGGTTTAGGAATGATTTCCCCAATTCAGTGCTCGCACTGAGACTTTCCAAATCACATACTGCTCACTCCCCGCCCTCCCTTTCCCTTCCCCTCCCTGTTGCAGTGGCTTGGAGAGGACAATTGGAGGCACAAAAGACAGAGATCACAGGCTGTGATAAAACAATTTACTGGAGACATTGAGATAAGAAAACAAACAGCAACAGCAACAATATTAATGCCAAAATTGTACAGAATAGAGAGTGTGGTGCTGGATGCAGCCGCAGCCGTACCACCCAAACCAGCGTTACTCCACCGTTCTCCGCCACGCTTGCTTGACTGGAAGGAATCCCTTCTCCTTGGAAGTGAAGATTCCCTTTTCCACTGCCCCTGCAATGATGTGAGATGATATAGAATAACATCTGGGCCTTAGCCACACTTGCTCCCACCTACTGCAAAAATTAACCTTGTCTTAGCCGTAACCACAACAACAGTGTTCAGTTAAGCTCACTGACATGTATAAACAGAGCTGTAGCTGAAATACTCCCTGTCCTTTCCTTCACATGCATGAATCTCATACTTGTGTATTTTGGCTTTTGTTTCTACTGATTACTTTTTTTGTAAAACTTGATTTTGATGAAACAAAGTAGAAGGTAATCATTAAGAGAGTAAGCTTCAGGTCACGTAACCTCTAAGTTGCCATGTTGTAGATAATTGTTCTTGTGATAAAACTCAGCGTTTCTAGGAGGATACAGCTTTCAAGTGCCTGATGCTTGTGAATACACTTATTATGTGGTGCCACGTGTCAAGTCTCAGTCTAACACTTCCACTATGTGGTATTCTGCAAAGGGGCTCATGTCAAGCTGAAGAAATGGAAACACAGAAAAAGAGGGAAGAATAACCTTGTGAAGAGCATAGTTCTGTTGCATGCCAGAATAAAAACAAAGAAGGTCATTGCAAGGGTATAGGACTCCTAAAAAAAAAATTACTTAAACCCACCATTTTACCTTAAATGCTAAGTAGCCTTTCTTTTAATGAATATTGTAATTACTGCAAATGCCAGTAGCAATTATGAATATACACACTAACCAGAACACACAGAAAAAGAGCTGAATATTGTAACTGTTCTGAGAAATAACAAGAAAACCTTTTAAAAGACACATAAAACTTAATTCAAGTGCATTATTCTTTTGCTGAGGCTTTACATAGAGGCAAATTTGAACAACTGCAGAATTAAAATTATAGCACCATTAGCATGTTCTGGAGAAAAAGTGCATGTTACAAGGAGATAAAGCAAATTATCTCAAATGTATCACCTCGAACAAAAATGACCTCAAATCTAAATTAGGTTTCTAGTCATCTTTGAAGGCTGTTTCAACACGAATTTATGACAAAGTTCCTTTGCAAATAATAGGTTGCATATTCATGATATACTTGAATTTAATGTCTTTGACAAATTTGTACATTTGGTTATGGTCTGGAGAGTTCTAGGATGAATGTACCGGACATGAGAGATACTTTTTTCTTTGAAGAGATATTTATCAAAACAAAATAGTTTAATAGCTTACTTGTTTTATTTTAACATACTATGTTTTCTGCAGAGAGTTCTGAGTAAAATTTCTTTGTGTGTGTGTTTCATCACACTCCATACTTTAACTGGAACTCTGTAAGCCAGCACAGAACTCCTTCAGGGAATTTTTCAGAGTTCTTCCTTACAGTTAGGCCAGATGTTTTCATTGCATGGTTTTCTTATTTCATCTTTCCACAGCAGCTTCTTAGAATATTTGGGGAATCTGTGTGTTAGAATCTCCTCCCCAGACATTTTCTAAACTCTTTGTACATTTCATAACCCTAAAATGACATGTGTAAATATGACATTTACATGACACTAGTGTAAATATGTAAAATCATTAAAGGAGTTATTATAAAAAATGTGCTTTCTGAGGAGCTGCGCTGAAAAACCATAGCTGAGTGCCCTGCATAAATGTTCCTTTTATAAATGAACTGTAGTAATTTCTCAAATTTTGGAGATTAGACATATATAATAAAATCTATTAAAATATTGATTTATTGGTTCAAAGACTGGTAAAAAAAATACAGAACACTAAATTGTAGATTAATATGTAGATGCTAGTATTTAATAGATGTAACGCAAATCCCTGGAGAAAAAATATTGAAAGTTGGTTTAAAGACCCATTTAGTCTCAGGTCTGTTTAACAATGGCCAGAAATAAAGACTCAGTGAAGAGGGCAAGATTAAGCTGTAGGTGTTTCTTTCCCAAAAAATTTAGCTACTTTAATGCAAAAAAAATCTGAAGATTATGTCTGAAATATATAGTGACTCAGTCCTATTGAAATACATGTGTTGTTAGGTTCAAAAATACTTTGCGAATGAATGTTTTCATGTCCAATCAACATTAAAATTTAGATCTTAAGAACTCTTATTCAGGTTCTGCCCAGCATTTGAGATGCATAAAATGTCTGGAACTGGAGACCATCAGTGCTCTGCATCATGCTCACTGCTCACCTAAAGAGGGCATTAACAGCAAAAAGAGGTGAGCTACCCAGTGCACTACAAATTTCATTGGGAATAGCAGATTTAGCACAGACTTCCTTTTTACTTGCTTGGACTGCTCCAGTCAGCTTCATGGGAAAGTAGTAACGGGATCACTATACAGAAAGCAAAATACATTTTAAAACCTCAAATCTTCCCACCTTCTCAATTTTTAGGATGTCTGCATTGGATATAATGCCATAGGTTCAAGACCAATTCAATGCTGCAACCTCCATTTTTAAGTTTTTTTTAAGAAAAGCTCCTATAATATTTTCTTATCGAAGTCTTCAATAAAATGTCTAAAAAGACATTTTGCTTATGTCTGCTATAAAATTTGTTAACATATAGTCCTGCATCTGAAATAAATGTTGTTAGTGTTGTACCTATGGAACATCTATGAACTAGTGAAAAAATTAGTGAAAACATAGGTGCTATTTTCAGAGGAAGTTTCAGCATGACATGGCTTAGTCTTAGTTAGCTGGCTGCAGCTGTAGTATATGACAAGTAAAAGCCCATCAGCCTGCTGCCCTGTTTCTGATTTCACATTTTCATAACTGTGTTTTGAAAGTGCCTGGTTTTTGTCCATGTGTATTTACGTGACCTTTTCAGGACATCCTGGACCTCTGATTACACAAAGTGAGTGCGAGTTCTGTATAATCTCTTAGATAACGCGTACTGTGCAGTGCTTCTGCCTGCTGTCCTGCCTGCCATCTTCATTTCCAGCACGCATGAATGCTCAGTTTGACTGTATTCCAAAAATGAAGTAAATTGTGTTGAAAACTGAAATGATCTGAATTTTAGTATAAAAATTTGTTTTCCTACAAAAAATGTCTGTCTTTTAAAAAACAATTGTCTAGGCCAGAATTTTTTTTCCGGAAAATATAATTCATAAAAATAGTTAGTGTTCAGCAGAAATCCAAAACAAGCCCCATATCAGCCACCGTGAAGGAAATGAACTCTATCCCAGCTGACACCAATACAGTGATTTTATGAATTCAGACATAAAATTCTTTATCATCTCCCATATTCTCATACAAGCCAAGAAAAGTCATTGGAAGAAAAATGAAATTCTTGGAGGAGTGAGATTCTTGAATGAGATGGGTTTCTAAATGTCCTTCTCTACTTTAACAAATAATTAAATAACTGTCAGCATATATATTGTTTAAGCAAATATGTAAACAATGGATTAGAAAAAATTAAAATTAAAATTAAGATCTTCCTTGTTGCTAGGAAACTCTTTTGGTGCCTATGACTGTGGTGGGCTGTACACAGAAAAATTTCTAGGAATTGACCATGCCTGGTATTTCAGTGTCCAACATGCAACAGATGAGGAGGATTCATAAAGCAGGAGTTGCCCAAACTTTCTTAAATGGGATCAGGGACCTTACCTGTGTCACTGCAATCTCGAGATCAGTATCTGTGACTTCTCCCCAACCAGTCCTATGGGGAACACTGTCTAAATGTGACATCTTCATGGGCAAAACTCAGATTTTCAGGCTTTGAATGCAAACACCTGCTTTGATCCTTTCCTTCACTTACCTAAGCCATGGTTTATTGTTTATTCAGAGGCAGTTTTGAATACAGTTCTTATATCATAAATACTATGAAATCTGAACCTTTCAGATAAGTACTGAACTGACAAACTGCAGAGATATTTTGACATTCTGCCCTTGACCACAGATTTATACTGAGTAGCTTAATGGCTGTTTCCTAACTACAAAATAGAGTGAATACAATGCACGAAAAACCCCAGCACTACTCCATTGTGTGCAAGTAGTCATTCTTAACTGTAAATGCTGAGTGAAGGGTGTCATGGAAATTCAGGTCTGTTACTAAACCAGAATATACAAATCTAGGGTTTTTTTGTTGCTGGTCTCTATTTCCTGCTCTTCAGCTTAGTCAGCAACATTCAGTATGCCTTGGTCATTCATCAGGCTGGCACGTCCAAAGCTTTCATGGTTTTGCCTTTCCCTTCCATCCCCAATTCATTCAATTGCCTTTTAATTTAAATAATGTGTGTATTGCACTTTAGGAACCTCTATTTTGGATGTTCAATATTTCTCTGTATTGCATAACTACTTCTAGATGTGTAACTCAAGGTCGTGTGTTGTTCTAGGTGTCAAGGAGAGTAAAAGCCCTAGATACAAAAAGAGCAGAGGCATGATAAAGTGCACAAAGAATTATGGGGTATTCTTTTATTGATTTTAACAGGCTTTATATAAGATTTTTTTAAACACATTCTTCTCTTCTAATTTCCACTAATAGAAAGTATACTTTAATTCTTGTGAGGAAAGAATAATATTTTCTTTTAGAGAGCAAGCTTTTGAGATCTCAAAGCCAAATATTGTATATTGACTATGAAAGTCGTATAGGAATAATCAAATTAGAATTCTAGTCCTGAAACATATTGGTATTATATAGTTTGTTATGGGGACTACTGATGCTAAGAAAAAATGCTTTTAATGATTATTTTTCTGCAAGATCTTTAAGATTAAAGTCAACTAAAATATTGTCACAATTATTGTCAGCTTGCAATAAATATAAATGAAAATTATTATATTTTATCTTCTTAAGAATAAAACTTATGTTAGAGAATGGACATTACATCAAAGATATTTTCCAGAAATGAGTACATGACTGGATGTAGGTATGTACTAAACTTTCACCACAAAAGAGAAAAATATTCACTGAACAAACCAGCAATTATTTAGTAGTTCTCATTTCATAGCTACAGTTTCAGTGAAAATAGAACTGTCACCATGAGGCATGCCTTCAACATGTTTTAGGAAGTTATGGAGGTGCTACTAAATTTTACAAAAATTTGCGATGGTGAAGAGCTGTGAAATAATGTTAAACTAGGGTTAAAGGTTTTCTTGTTGATAAGAACTGGCTTTTGGTAACTGTCTTCCCTTTTACAAACTAATTATTTAACCATTTTAAAAAATGTCTGCCTACATGCTGAAATGTTCTATTGGCTGAAAATATGCATGATAACTTCGTAATAATTGGACCTCTTGTTATTTTTTCATTACTTACATGATAGCAGCTGCAGGTGTGAATGATCTGTTACTGGCAGATACTGACCCACTGACCATGGGTTCAAGACCACAGGAGGAAATTTTAACATCCTTTGTGAATGTTGCTCAGAAGAGCTGCTTTTAACAAAATTAGCGTGGAGGGGTTTTTTTTGTTTTGTTTCTTTGTATTTTTTCTGGGTTTTGTTTTTGTTTGTTTGTTTGTTTTGTTGTTGTTTCTCTTTTTCCTGCAAGGGAACAGATCTTTAATGGTCTCAGATTTTAAAATTGGAGGAAGGAAGGGAACTTGACGTTGATGCTCTAGAAAACTCAATCTTGCCCTAGGTTATGAGTGAGTAGGCAGCAACATTTCAGACAGAAATTAGGAATGGCCACATTAAAAGTATCTGCTGTGTGGGAAAGTGTGATCTACTGAAAGCACTGACATTCTAATGAACAGTATCCAATACGTTTGTTTTTATATCGGTGAAAAAAAATCACATTTTAATTGGACATATTCCTTGGGATACAGGACACACAAAACTTGTGCAAAATTTCAGTTCCAATTTGCACATTAATGAAAAGAAACATTCATGCATCATACATAATTTAAAACACTAAAGCATGAAGCATCTGTTCAATGCAGTTAGGATTGTCTTGTGTCCTCCACATGCATATTCCTTACTTGTACAAATGAATAATATTGAGATAAATTGATATTTCTTTAAGAAAATGAGCAGGTGCTAGAGTTTATTATGTTCTTTATAAATTTTAGAAAGGCATAATGACTTATTCTTAAGGGCTACATTTTTATAAAATATAAAAATTCCTTGCCATTTTTTCAGTACTCTGCATGATATAACTGCCAGAGCATTCTATAAATAAAACATGTCCATAAATACTTCATAAGGATGATACTTCCACATCGGCTTGTGAATACAATAAGAGTTTTGCTATTAAAAATATTCTAGTAATTTTATTTTTTTGCCTTACATGATTTTTAAAGAAAAAAAAATTTAAAATATAGCTGTAGAAGAGATGACATAAAATTGAAAATATCTATTTCCATGCTTGCCTTCAATTTTTTATGTCATTTATGCCCACATATATCCAATGGAGAATATCTGTGGGCTGATATTCTTCAATTCCAGAGTAAACAACATCTCCATTGTCTGTCAGTATATTCCAAAACCACGGGCTACAGAACTGAGGGAGAATCATGTTCCTTCATCTTGAGCAGTAACTAACCCTATCTATATGTTAAGGAGTTGTTTATCTCATTGTTACTGAGTAAATAGCAAAACAAAGCATAAAAATATGAACAGATCAATCATTAAGGGCTAGTGGAATGATAGCACCATTCAATACTCAAATAATTGGAAACAAGAAAAATTGGTGCTGGTGTTAAGGATGAAGAAAAAGAATAAGAATCAGGTCACGGAATTGCAAGCTCTATCAAGAAGAGCAATAACTGGATGTGAGTTTTCACTTCAACACCATGATGATGAAATTGTGAGGTGCTTTAAAATCTGAACAGGAAAATAATAAATAAAGCAGGAAATTAGTAACATTTATGCTGATGTTAAACAGTAAAACCTCTGCTTTGTTCATTGTAGTGAAGTCTTTAATGGAATGGTGCATTGTGTCCTGGACTTCATAGAGAATGTGGAAAACTGAAGGATGTAAAAAAAAAAAGGAACTATCCAAACACATGAATTCTGGGAAGCTTGAGATATTTAATTTATTTGATTAATTAACAGGAATTTAATAATGTCTAATCACAGTCCATTCATACCATCATGCTATATGAGTGCAGCAGATAAAAATCCACAGTTTAAGAACTATAGTTAGACAGATTTACCAAATAAAGTTGAACTTTTTAGCACACAGAATTAGTTGCTGGAACAAATCTTGTATGACAGGTTTGGTCTTACTCAAAAAGTTTAATTCAAAGTATATGTCTCTTTTAAAAGATACCGTTTGAAGTGTTTGAAGTCAAGCTTTAAATCTCAGAAATACCATGGAAATCACTGAATGAAATTTTATGTCTCACAAAGTGTTCTGGCCTTCAAAATGATGAAAACCAGCAGCTAATTTTTGGATCCTTCCTGTGCTGTTATTATTTTTTATTTCTACTACTGCAGAAGATATCAGTCCTACCCAAAATCACATATACATGATGAAATAATAATAAATTGTTTTAAAAAGAAAGATGTAGAACAGATAAGAAAGAAAAGAGAAGTAATAAATTTTTTTATATTCTTGTAATTTATATAATGTAGAGATCCTTCCAAGCAGTTCTAGATAATTTAGCTTACTTCTTTAGCAACAATTACCAAATTAAACATTAGAGATCTTTGATGTTGCTGCACTTACTGGTAGTGTGGACATAAACTTCCAGATTTATAGGAAAAAAATCATATTGTATTAACTGGAAGATATTTATCATAAAATACCTGACCAAGGAAGGAAACATAGTCTTTTGGCTGTTGGCCCAGTATTGTAATCACTACATCACTATCTAAAGCATAACCATGAGTAATATTTCAAATTAATTTTTTTGCTTGCCTGCCTCTAATCCTCAGGTAAGCACATTGCAGGTACAAACAAATATATACCAAAATGGAGATATTGACAATAACCAACATAATATTTTTGTTGTAACTTGCCAGACAAATTTTGGTCTAAGTATAGATAGTCTAGTTATTGCTACACTTTCAAAAATCATGTAAACCCACTGCAACCAACTATAGTAAATACCATTTCTGAAGGAGTAAGATTCAGACAAATGATAGGGAGCAAAGCTAAAGAGCTTCTAATGTGAAATGTTACCTAAAGAAAACCAATATTCTGTCAAAAAGAAAATGGTCCGAGCAACCCTAAGGTGAAAGAAGAGGAACAGGATGTTAAGTTACAAAGGCAGAGGTACTCAGCTTTACTTCACAGGAGAGGAAAGGAGAGGAACAATGCCAGATCGTGTTATTTTAAAATTACCTGCTTTAGATGAAGTCTGAATACCTGAAAGATTTTCTTCCTCATGAAGAGCTTAAAATGTTGAATAGAGAAGTAAAAATTTCCAATTTTCTAATTTAAATTATTTTCATAGATTTGTAGAATATGTTAAGTTGCAAGGGACTCATTGGCATCATTAAAGGAACTCCCTGCTTCTTGCAGGACTACTTCAAATCAAATCATATGACGAAGAGTGTAGTCCAGACACTCCTTGAACTCTGACAGGCTAGACCACTTCCCTGGGTAGCCTGTTCCAGTGATTGACTACAGTCTCAGTGAAGAATCTATTTGGTTATTCTCCATCTTGCTGAGATTCTGTTCTCTGTTTAACCTGGTACGTATGATTTTGACTTGCTAACAGAAGTTCACAAATTTGCGTTGATATGGCAGTGCAGGTTTCAGGACTCGCCTGGGTCACTCATAAGCCTGAGATAATTTAATTGTGGTTTTGTATTTGTGTAACTGTGTTTTGGTAGTAAGCAGACTCACAAGGATGACCAACGTTTTAGAAAACTGCCAGTGGTGCACACGATTCTACCTTTCTACCTCACCCCAGACACAGTTTTGATTTGTCATAACAGAGATTTAGAGTTCTTTCCATGTCACATGTGTCAACCTAATTTTACAAATATCTAGCATGTGGATCTCTTCTTGCCCTGCATAGTGACATTATGCAATTGAAATTGTTCCTTCAGGGATTTTTGTACTACAACATTGACCTTGTGTGCACTTGTGCCTTTGTGTCAGGGTAGCTGTAGAAAAACCTCTGGCATAACCAAAAGATATCTTAGTCATAAATTTGAACTTATGTATTATGTAGTACTTCAATGTTTCTACAATGTCATTCTCTTTCCAAATGCTTTGAACTTAGTAACTAGACAATGATCTGGTGTAGTCCAGAGGGTACTGAATGCTGGAAACTTACTACCACTTCCTGACACTCTAGTCAAGTTATGTCATTTGTACTATATAATGACATTTTCTAGTTTAGTATTTCCTTTCCAATAAAATTTTCAAAAAAACTTTAAAAAGTTATTTGCATGCCCTAAGTCTTTAGAGAGTTATTCTTTGGATCTTGATATTGACTGATCAAGTACGGGATTCATTTACATAAATTTGGTAGTGTGTGTTCTGAGTCAATGTCCTCCAAGCTACACGCTAGCATCACTTCATCCACATAGTAGACTTGCACAACACTAGATGGTTGAGACAGATGCTATCAATGTGTTCCATATTCAAAAACCATTTTTTATTTTTATATTTTCTATTAACATTTAAGAGGAATGCATGGACTTTCAATATTTTACTTACTACTAGAAAAAGAAAATTACTCATATTTTAAAGGGAGAGATTTATATCTAAAACCAAATATTCCTCACAGAAAAAGAAAAAAAAAAAAAAAGGAAAAAAAAAGCAAAAAAAAGCAGCAATTCTAAATCAATGAATTGTTTGAAATAATGTGAAATACCAATAAGAGCAGGAATGATGAAATAAGCACTAAACTAAAATATGTCTGAACAAAATAGGAAATTGTACTTCCTGAGAGAAGTACAGATCTGTGCCACCTGGTTAAAGTGACTGGACTCTAGTTAAACTATTTCAAGTAAAATCTAAAATACAGAAGCCTGTTTTATTTCACTAGGTATTTAGATAATGCTGTAATATCAATACTAGTAACTGTAATTATCTTTAATAATGCACTCATTATTTTCTGAGGATGCCTAGCAATGTGGCTGCTTATTTTGTTCTCATGGTACAAAGCATTCTGACACAAATAAGTCATCAAGGAGTTGATAAAATTCTAAAGTACTGACTATACATACTCTTGGCCTGAGAAAAAAATAGAAACTAAATTAGACTAGGATAGAATACAAGATCAGAACAGAAAATAACAGAACAGGGTTCGTTCACTCTTCCATTTTAATGACCTTACATTAGGAAGAAAACTTACAGCAACTGTAGTTAAGTCAAAAAACTCAAAACTACTTACATATGTACTAAACTCAACTCTGGAACTCTGAAAGTAAAGAACACTATAGGCAAATTACTTTCACAAATTTTCTTTCATTTTGGAAAGTATAGTGCTTAGAGTAAAGCATAAATAAAAGTGGAACCTTTATGTTTTCATGCTGGGCAAAGTATAGAGAAGCTTTTGTTTTGTGAAAAGCTTAATATGAATTCAGTTTTAAAAGTCAGTTCTTATTTTGATTAAAAGTATATTTCCTGAAATAATTTGTTAATTGCTAAAAGAAAACAATGCTTGAACTGTTTGGACACATGTTCATTATATATTCCTCAGTGGAATATTAAAAAAAACACTTAGAAATACAAGCACAAGGACAATACTGTGGAATGTCAGTGACAAAAATAAAGAAGAGCATATCTCATGAAAGGTTCCAGAAGACCTTATATCATATCAATGAATATGTTTGAGAATAGAGACACAATTAGTCATTATCACCCTCATACTGAAACACCCAGGAAGTTTCAGCATTCAGGGTTGTATGTGTGGTCTCAGCAGAGCCATATGGAGAAAGATGATCACCTTCCTGCTCTGTTATACTGCCATTTTGTTTGCAAGCTGGTGTTTAAATTGCTGCCCACACACTACTCATTTGGGTGTCAGTACCAAATGTGTTTATGCCAAATGTGTTTCAGTTTATTATTCCTTAGAGGTATCTGCTTATATTTTCTATAGCAAGATCTCAGGACTAAACAAATTCATGTTACAAATGTAACACAATGAAAACTGCAAATCATAAAAGAACAAAGAAAAAATGGTTGAAATGTATTTTTATTACAAAAATCTATCCTGAATAATTACAGGCACAGGAAATGTTCCTTTGATGGATTTATGGCAAATTTCATTCTGTAGGACCCTATGTTTCTTTCAAATCATTTGAGACAGGCACCTGTGTATAGATTTATTGTTCTTCAGAAGACTTCTGGCTCATTTTCATGGACTGGAATGAATATTAATTGTATTTTTTTTTGTCATACTGCTGTTGGAACACAAATCATTGTCTTCCAATCTTCATCAAGATTTATGATTATTTGGTATTGTAATCTCTAATTGGGGTTTATGAAAACTGCTGTTCTGAGAATTGCCAGTACATTACGCCAATGCATGCTCAAACCATACTGTTCATGCAATGGCATAGCCAATTCAGGTAATTTCATTGACAATAAACTGTCATCTGTTTCAGTAATCTGTAAAAGAGCACCTGATGTTCTATGGAAATATAAGTTACATTCTCTTGTGTTTACTATATTAATAGTAGAAATAAATAATTTCATATGTTGCAGCATATATCACAAGGAAAAAAAGGAAGGAAAAAATCTACTACAATAATTGGCATAGGTTAGTTTTCATTTTTTCTACTTACTTATAAAAATTATGTAAAGAACTATACCTTAAGTGAGCTATGATAACTTAAACATGATGAAACTAATAACATTGATTTTTTAAATTACATCATGGGATAATAAAAAAAAACCCCAGTGGCTATTTGTTATTCAGACGCCCTCAGTCTGAACAGAGTAATTTAATTTATCAGTTGATTACATAAAAAGAGAATGGCTCCATTAAGTACCATGAGGAATTCTGGACCAGTTCTTTGTTGCTATGTAATATCATAGCTACAGTAACCCTAATGGAGATTCAGTGACACACATTGTTCAAAAATGCAGTTTATTGCACATATGACTAAAACATTGACCGTGATTGTACATGAGGGTAAAATTTAATTCCTTTGTGGTACTAAAGACACAGGAAAATGAGGACAGAGAGTAGGAGAAAAAAGCTAAAAGAGACGACACCGTGGCAGAACAGGAAGAAGGCAGAAAGATAAAAAAGTAAAAAAAGTAGAAATAAAAATTTAGACTGTTGATCAGTTCCTATCTGGTTTAAGGTCAAACATTTACAGTAGAGGTATTTCCATCAGCTTTTTTTAGAGATAGTGAAAGATAGCCCTTGATTTAGAAGATTGTAACTGAGATGAAGGTTTAGTATGATTTCTTCTGCAGGGTGTAGAAAAAAGCTTGTGCACATTTTGACCTGATTTGGTGTGGTTGCTTAGTCTTGGCTAACAGCCAAACTCCCACCCAGCTGCCCTCCAAGCACCTCTGGGAAAGAAGACAGTAATTGCAGAGAAAACAGGGAGAGAAGTAATCTCAGGAGTTGGGACAAAGATGGGGAGATCACTTACAACTTAGCATTGCAGGAAAAGCAGTCTTGGCTTCAGGAAAATTGACTATATTTATTGTCAATTAAAATAAATATTTAGCTATAGGTTTGGGTAGTGGGAAACAAAAAGACAAACATTAAACCTTTTCCTGTTCTCTCCCTTTTCCTGGTCTCATCTTCAGTCCTTCATTCAGTCTCCTGTCCTCCCCACCTTACTGTTGTCAGTGGCCACTTGGTGGTCCTTTCTGCAAGGAATCAAGTGGTGCAGGAAGAGGGGATTATGGTCAGCACGTGGTAGTTTCCCTCTGTCATTCCTTCCTCCTCAAACCTTTCCTCTGTTCCAGTGCAAATCCTGTGGGAGACATAATATGAAAAGTAGATCCCAACTAACAGGAAGAGGATAAGCACGTAAATAAATCGGGAACATGAGAAAAAAATCAAGAGAGTTTCTAAATAAAACGCAATAAAAAGAAAAAAAAAAACCTCAAGGAGAATGTTTTATTAAATGGAGACAAAAAGAAAGGAAAGGAGCAGAGAAATGGAGACAAGCAAACAGAAATTCTAATAAAATGATGTGCAAATCGTATGCGTAATTAATAACTGTAATATAGGCACATGTCAGAGTAGAAATCTGAGAAAAAAAATTGCAATAATTTTAGATCATAATTTAGTGGTTGCTTTTGACTTTTTGAGAATAACATAATTACAAAAAATGCTTCACATTCTTTTTTTTTTTAAAGATGAAGTCTGTGAAGCTCTTAATGCAGTCCTTAATAAGCTAAATAGTTTTCCTAAGACATCTGGGGAAAACCAAATTAAAATCCTAAAGGTGATAATTAGACAAGCACAGCGATTTGTCTGATGTAGCCCACTGCAAATGTTAGAAATACCATACAATTGTGCCAAAAGGGCACATGAATAGAAAGCTTTAGTTTGCACTTCAGAACATTTAAATCTCCTAGAAATTGTGAAATATCAAATTATTGTATTAAATTCTGAGGCTTTCTCATTTGGAGAAATAAACAAAACACGTTCTACAGGATACTGTAAGACACCGTATGAGCAAAACTGCACTGAAATTCAGGCAGTTTTATATGTATAGCTTTAAAAAGTACCTGTTGTTCTATGCCATGGTTTAATTCTGGCTGGCAATGAAGTACCAAGTAGCCTGTCACTCACTGTGGCCACGTCCCTGCCGCTTTACTGCGGAGCAGAGTCAGGAAGATTCTACTGCTGATTCATTTGGTAAAGCTGGACTCTGATTTTAATATTTAGGCTTCAATTTTCCCACTTAAAATATAGTATAACTTAAACTTCTACATGAATATACTGCCCACCTAAAATTTTTTTAGACAAGAATGAGGTTCTGCAAGGCCTTATATTTTTATTGTCTAAGCTAACCTTCCAGGAAGCCTAAACATGCACTTCTTGTAAATAATCTACAGAGGAAAATATTCTCTTTTCATTTTCATTTTCATTCATATTTTCATTTAATTTTCTCCTGTGTTTCTGACTCCTTAGGACTGCCTGGTGAAAATGTCAACAGGTGCTCCTTGAAAGTTTTTCTGAAGAACAAAGGAACAGGAGTTTCTTACTGCTGGTGTAAATCAAATATATTTAGGTCCTCAGCATACCAAGTACTTAGTGTTGCTGTTCATGTGTAGACCTTTACAAGTCTGCATTAGCAACGTTAGAAATTCTGAGGCTGTATCTCCCCATTCTTACTGAAAATTATTGACATTTCCTTCACTACAAAGTGAGATCAACATGTGTAGTGGAATAAATAATTCTTTGAAGACAAAGTGTGAGTGAAATACACTTGAAGGTTTTTTTCCAGTTTGGAGCAAGCCTGCTCCACCATCAGGGCAGTAAAGCAAAAAATTAAAAAAACCAAAAGAAGCCAACAAAAGTGCCAAAAGAAAAGTAATAGAGGGGACCACCCTCTAAGCAATTATAGAAAATGAAAGAACTTCTCAAAGCAGAATACCTATCTACTTATATTGTCATTTTGGAATGAACAAAACCAATCACTATTTCTGCGTAGTGTATTACTGTTTATTAGATCATGCAATCTCATTTCTTATTTTTGAATGCTTTTTTTGACCTGTGGTTTGTATGTTTTATTGCTGCATTACAGATTTAGGAGAACAATGTTTCTTGTATTACCTGGAAAAATTTCAAGTGGCTATTTTGGGGCTCATTTTACCTGTTGTGTGATGACAAATCAAGGGTTTTAGTGAACAGACTCCAGCAGTGCAGGGATACCTTCCAAATTCAGAGGTGCCCTGAAGCTGTGTTTAACAGTTGTCTAGGTCCCACAGAAAAATGATGTGCTGGAGTGTTTGATTCTGCCTTGTAAACAAAGGTGCCTGGTGCCATCTGAGATGACCTGAGAGATTTAAACGGGGCTGACATATCTGACAAAGAGCCTACAGGAGATATGTGCCACTCTGGACTCATAGATGGACATCAGGCAGGATATCCTAAAGCAATTCAAATGGATGTCGACTTCTTGTCAACAGGGAGTCAGCAAGGAGCAAATGAACTGAACCCATTGTGTCAATACCTTGTGCACTGAAATTACACTTATAGAGAGGTTAGGCTCTGAGCACTTTCATAAAGGGTGTGAAATGTGGAAATGTATGCTTCTGGAAGAGAACATATTTTTGTGAAATATACAGAGTGACAGAATATGAAGGTGTAAAGAGTAATTTAGAAAGAGAGGCTAATTGTGTACATCTGAAATGTTTCAGAGGTTGAAAGATTTGGGATTAAAGGAAATTAACCACAAGTAGACAAAGAAAAAAATAATCCTCAAAGCAGTTTTAAGGACTCAGTGAAAAGTGACATAGAGAGGATGTTAAAATGACTCTAAACTGCTGCTATTACCGTCCTGATGGAATGAAAAAAATGAAACTAAATTCTCCTCCCCAGGACAGACTGACACAGTAGCCCTGATGAAAGAGTGTCAAACTTTATTTAGTACAGTTTCCTTAGAAACAAATTTGGCTGTGAATTTTGGAGTACCAGTGCCTCATAGCTGTTCCTTTTCTTCAGCTGCTGTAGGGGTCATGGAGGAAAGACCTTTAAGCTTGCAGAACTTTTGGCTGCTGGAACTATTATGGTATTCTTCCTTAACTGCATCAGAAAAAAGAAAAACTAGTCAATGAAGAATAAGAGGGCTTTTGTTTTGTTTCGTTTTTCTTTTTCGCATTACATTGGCAGCACTCTTTTTTAAAATTAAACTCAAACTAGGCAAAAAAAGGAGTAGAGTTTGAAAAAGATTCTGGACAAAATGTATTTTTCCTCTTACAGAAGTCTAAAATTTATAGTTTGTGTGAAATAGGTTTTCTAGTTTATTTGTGATTTCCTCTCAGAAGTAGCAATTGTTCACATGTTTTACATAGGAAATGGTAGTATTCAACTTTGCAGTATTTACTGATAATCATAAAAAATGAAACACAAACCCACTTGAAATTTGATGGTGTTTTATGTCAGTGGCTTGCATGCCATGTATTCTCCAAAGCAAACTGTAAAATATGCAGTTTGTTACTTTTTTCAAAGACCAAGTTTAAAAAAGAAATGAACTTCAAAACTGGAGTGTAATAGAAAATGATATTTTGAATACTATGTATCTTATAACATCAGCAGAGAAGCCAGAATTCTCTAAGCTTCAAAATAATTTGTTAAACTTCTGCCAGTTCAAACTAGTGAAGGATAAATGCGGAAAAAAAATCATTCTGAGATAATGTACTTCAAATGACATATCCTTACAAAAGGATATATATAAAAAAGGATTTTTAAAACTGAGAAATCAATGAACTCTTTTGCAATGACTATAAAGTTATATCCTTCAGAACTGTTAGAACAGTTTCAAATTGTTTCGAGACATAGACTGTTTAGAAAATACATTAGTTTCCGAAGAAAATCTTGGTTCTGAAATGACAGCACTTGCAAAAGGCATACATAACTTTAAAAGGAATCAGTGAAACACAGGGAACCTATAGACAGGTTTTACTTATTGTGCATTAAAAATTATGATATAAAATCAAAGTAAATTAAGTGCTTTTGTAATATTTTTGATACTTGAATTAAAAGAAAAAAAAATCATATTTCACCTATTGAAATGCATTGTTTAGATATCTGTCATTCTAATGGGCACTGAGGGTAATACACTCAGACCACTCCTAGCCAAGAGAGAGGTTCTATGGAATGTTTCAGCAGAAAATAAATGTTTATGCTCTAGTTCTGGCCAGACCCCGATTTATATTTTGCTTTTATATTCTACAGTTGCAAACTTTTGACCTTGCAAAGGAAGAAATGTTTCTCCATTTCCTTTTTGTGCAAACTTGCTTATTGGGCTATGGCAGATCGGATACCACATTTCATCTAACAAATACTAGGATTTCATTAATAGACAGAAATACATAATGTGCTTTGGGATACTTGGAAAGGAAATTACTACTTAGCTACTAAATGTTATTAAATTGTTCCTGATTTTAATTGTATATATAATTCCCCTAAATATTCCGGAATGCATGAACATAAGTCAGATTTCCTCTAATTTATTTGTACACGTTATCATTATTTCAAAAGCAGCTTTATGAACATTTGCAAAACCTGTTTGCTGTTTCTGACCAGCCAATCTTTTTCATGGTTGATAATAGTCTGCAAACTTGGTACCCTGTGTTTAAAACTGCTATTTAGCTGTGCCAGTTTGGACACAAATTTAGGAGGAAAAGATTCCTAATCTAAAGACATCCTAAAGACATTAGCTGAACCTAAAACATCTGCACAGGGCTGAAAACAACTTTGGTTGCATAAATGCAGACACATCGAGAAACTTCTTAAACAAGAAAAGAAGGTATAGGAGAAATTGTTCCGTGCAAGAGCGCCCTTCAAGGACAGAAGTGTGGTGGTGTGGGATAGGGAAGCGCTCACCTTAGTGAGCCTCCCAAATGTTGGGGTCCTGAGGGCACACCTACGGCTGTCTGGCTCTCCCATTGCGGCCTTTTGGAGATCCGTCTCAGCCACCAGGGTTGCCTGTCTGCGGTGCAGGATGCCGTAGGATGCTGCTTTCCACATCCACCACAAACCTGCCCAGCCAGGGAGGTTCCATGGCTCCCGACAGCCTGGAGTAGAGAGCAAACCCAAGCAAGGAAGTTGCCAATGGCGCATTGTGCTCTTCTGCCACTCCTGCTCTCTCATCAGTATCTTACACTGCATAAACGTGCGTAAACTAAGCCTGTGTGTACATCCAGCTCGTCTAAAATCAGAGACATGAAGTCTAGAAACCACAGATGGCTTCAAATATCACTACCTTAAATGTATTTCCATAGAAATCAGGAGCAACGACTCCTGTAAATAACCTTCGCAATTCAATAATTATAATGTGAATTTTACCATATAATTAAAACAAAAAATCAAAGAGGTGAAATGTAGGATTTTTAGAATTTGAAAAAATGTCTATAATATAAATTCACCTGCTTGTACATGTGCAGAATGACTCTTAAGACCTGACCACACACTTAGGATCCCTGCTACATTCAGTGGTTGTTGCAGAACTTTCATGCATCTATGGTGAAAGCAAAGAGAAAATGAGGTAAAGTTCTTACTATTAAAGTAAAAAAACCCAAAACTAGGGAGATGTATATTATTTTCCTGTCTTGTGAGTCTCTTCTGAACAGAGATCTGTCTGACAATATTTGCAATGCTTTTTCTTTACCATAGACAAGCAACTTGAATCCATATTTTCAGATTTTCTGGGTTCTTTCATTGCATTTTAAACTAATTGAACCTGTGCTTTGAATGTATCTTGAGGTATTAAAATGCTTAGAGAGCTAAAAATGAAATTCATTCTCTTGCATGCTTGACAAACAAAACTAATAATTTTTTTCTTAATTTTGGTTTACATCTCTACTTATAAACACAAGAAAGGGAAAAACTAGTGCCACCTAATTTCAAGAGTCTTTGTGGAAATACATTTGTACATCTAGGAAGTGTTTTGATGTTAAAATAGTATTTTTTAAAAAGTTTTTTATAAAAACACTACAAATTAATGACTTATATGTAATGCAGTTTTGGATAATTCATGGTAAATAAGGTCTTGTTAAAAAATCTTTAAAAAGCTGACAGAAAGATATAAACAAAATTAGTGTATGCAGTGAGAAAAACAATGATTGCATTTAACTGACACACAGGTGGGGAAACTTAAAGCTGTGTTAAGAATTTACCTGTTTTTCATCTGTTTACAGCTCAAATTCAACTTTAAAATTCTTACAAAGTATAATCAAGTAATTTAAATTGATATGTAAGTATAAAGAAAGTAAATAAAGCTTTTTAAAAGGTTTAATGGAGTTAAATTAAAATTTAATTTCATTGAAATTATTATTTACTGAAATATTTTTCATAGTTTCTAAAGTCAGTCGCCTGGCAGTATTAAAAAGAAAAGTTGACTCTCCCTTACAAGGTACCAATTTGAATTTCAAAATCATAGGATTACTTCATAATTGCTTGAAGTTAGAACACTACTTCGGTTACCAGCAATCAGCTGTTTAAAAATAGTGTCCCTAAATCATAGATCTATATTTTTTCTAGGCCATTTTCCCCTTAAAAATTGACTTGACATTTAAAACATCAGCTTTTTCACAGTGTGCATCCCATCTGCAATTATGCTGCAGCCCACTCAGCTCTATCTTTGCAACAGCAATAAACCTATTAAAAAAACACCTGCAGATGGATAAAATGGACAGCTATCCAGCACACACACAAAAAAGAGAAAAAGATGGAAACAACAAAAGAAAAAAAGATGTTTTAAATAACTGGACATTCTTACAGAAACCCATTACACTGTAGGGTGTGGAATATAGTATTTGTACAAGAAAGGCATATTACATACTGGAGCCTCCTCCCTCTTTGGGTAATTATAGGCATCAACATTAATCAACCTCTCTTTCATACAAGAATGCTAACATAGTGGAAGCAGTCATTTCTTATTATCTCTCATGCTTTCTTTGTAACATAGAAAAGCAAATTAGTGAGAGTGCTTATGTCCTTTATCGTAACTGGATAAAACCTTATGTTAGGGAATGAGGATAAAAGGTCTGGGTTACCTTGCTTGTAAATTTTATTTGAAGAGTCGCCATTTCAAAGGCTCTAAAATGCTTCATGGACCATGGTAGATGTGTTTGATCAACCTGTTTACATACAAATTTTATACTCATTCACTTTCTAGTATGACTCCTAATATACAGTGGCATACAGGGAGAATGAGAGCAAGTAAACCTGCAATGTGTTCTGGGACACTGTGTCTACACAAGTTGTGGTACCTGGGCCAGCTTGTTTAAAGGTTTTTTTAATTCTTCTATTCTACAGAGCCACCACCTGTGTAACTGGTATGAAGACATAATCTCCACTTTACCTTCTTGCTTCTGTACTGATTTGTAAATCTCATCATGCAATTTATGAATTCATATAAAAACTGAAAAAAACCTGAAAAAATCTGAAAATGTAGTTCCAAGGAAATTTGCATATATAGAAGTCTTTTCAGGAGCAATCCAAACTGTCAACTTTTGTTTAATTGATTCTGTACTTTCTATTTACATTCACCTGCACTGAAGAAGCTTTCATATTTTCAATTGCTGTGGAGATTATAACATCTTTCTTTTACATATCCTCGTATATTTATAATAATAATAATAATAATAATAATAATAACAACAATAATAACAATAACAATAGAAACAACAAGAATAATAGCAACAAAGGAATAACAAGAATAATAACAACAATAGTAGTACGGTACAATCATGCTGAAGCCTTTACCTCAAAGGAGATATTTTGTGCATATCTCATCCAGTCACCAAATAACAATTTTCATAAAATCTGTAGAAATTTAGGCTGAAATGTGTTTGGAATTCACATACATATTCAAAACCTGAAAAGTAGAACCTGAGAGACAAGATGTGGTACATAGGAAATAAGAAACTAGTCTAAACTGAAAAGAAAGTATACATCAATTTTGTTTTCTGCTCAAAAGTTTTAAAATCACATCTGACTTTATTAACATCTTGAAAAAAACTTTCATTGCAAGCTAAAATATTAAAGAAGAACATCCCTAAAGTGCTGCTGAATAAGCATGGATTTTCTTGCTCTAAGTTGCTTGTCTAATTCAGAAGGTGGTGGCAGACAGCCAAAATTCCTTCCTAGATGTTAAGACTATAACATAAAGTATCCTTAATGCAGTTTTCAACTCTTCTGTTTATTTCCCTGGGGATAAAAGAACCTACTGTTTTGAAGTGTCAGATTTTATACTGTGTTGCAGTGAGTCATTTTTATTTATCTTCCATTCTATATTTTTCTGAGGCATATATAAAAGTAATCTTCAAAGAGCTATTCCTACTATTTCAGCTTTTTTCATATTTAAGTTTTGTTTTGAAGAACCATCTGGAAAAAAGCATATATAGCTTATGTCTTGGTAATTATACTCAGACTTTTTGCCTTTGGAAGACAAAAGGAATCTGCCATTCTAAATCAGATTTTAAATTGTACTGCATGCTACTTGAGAGCAGAAGATGTCACATTTAACTACAGCTTCTTTCCTATGCTGTGTAGATAAGAAATATCCAGGTTGTTTCCTGTTTAATTGTCTGCAAAGGTTTGAGGATACTGAGATGGCCTAAGGCCAAGGCTCTCCCATGCTTAGGCTCTCCCCAGTCCAGCAGCAGATGTAGAGCTGCCAGCAGTCAGGAAAGGAAATGCAATGTCCCGAATGCATGCCATAAAACCCAGTGATGCACACAGTATACAAGTGTTTTCAGGAAATACATGACTGGCATAATGCCCTTTTGCGATCCCCCATCATGAAAAGTGACAGATATGTTGCATACAGGTAGGCAGTTCTAATGTGATGTCCACGAGGAGTTGCTCTTTGGCAAGAGAATCCTCTAGGGGCCTCTAGCCCAAACCATCCCTAGTCATTTATTCCACTTCCTGAGGGGGGGGGAGGGGGGGAGGGAAGCAACCCAAAATCATATAAATGAGAAGTCCTTCCTGCTCAACTTAAATGAACCAAAAAATATGATTTCTTAAAATTCAAATTTCCTGGAGAGCCATGAAGCTGAATTACCGTCAGAAAGTCATTAAAGTAGAAATTGTCTAAATATAAATATAAAGCAGAACTTTTAACTGCTTATACAGCTGAGACCTGCAAATCTCTTTAGGATATATTTAATTAGAAGAAGAACTACTGAAAACAAAGAGAATTCCTCTCAGAAATGTTCATAGATCTATCTAAGGACTCAAAAAGTGATTTGCAGCAGGAAATCACAGCCTTTGTCTAGAAGTCAAGGTAGAAAATCAGTGTCTGTCTGATTCATCAGTGACTTTATTTGAACTCTGAATTGGCAGCATGGATATGACCCTAGAATAAGTAGATTTCTTCACTCATTTATAGGCATGTATTTAAGTGTATGTAGCAGAGCAGGAATAAAAGCACTGATCTTGGCCTCGGCTCCATAAAGTTGCTTTGGGGAAAAAAGTAGGACAGAGAAATTTTGGGAAATATTGTTAAAATGATAGAAGGAATAAAAGATGGAAAAATACAGATTTTTCTGCAGCAATTGTTAGGAACTATGGTGTAGCTATTATAAGGTAGGATATAGTACTATCTCTTCCCATTAAGCCTTCTTATGCACATATATTTTTAAAATTTCACTTTTCTGTCTCTTAAGTGTGCACAGATAGTCAAAAGCAGAGTTATTTTAAGTATTTTTGTCATATTTTATAAATAGTGTAATTAGAAAGAGATAAGAAGACTTTACGTGAAATCTGAAATTACAATCACATCCTTCATCCTTGAACTTGATGAAGCACACTAGCACTCACTGCAGAGAAGACTGAGAAGCTGAACTCTGCTTTGTAATAATAAATTATTAAACTGTCCCCTTGCAGCTCTTCCAGATATCAGTGGTAATGGTTATCAAGCTTTTCTGGGTTAATATAATTTTCCTTCATGAAAATGGCTTTTATCTCCTTTGACTTCCTAGAATTCTTATTTTCATGCATTTTGCTAGTTCCATAATTTTTGAAAATTCTTCCCTCATTTGCTATTTTAATCTATGCTATTCCCCACTGTGTCATTGTACTTCTCTCTACTCCTGTGCCATGCTGTCCTCAGGCTAACATGAATAGCATTATGTACATCTCTGAGGTTAGATGCAAATCTAGACTAGCATCTTCTTGTGAACATGGCCTGTAACATCTCTCTTATGTCTGTTCAAAATGTTCAGGTATGGTAAACTGGGATAGACTTAATACCAGTTGCTGTACTACAAGGAATAATACATATTCTCATACCAAATGGTTCAGGACATGCTTATCTATGTTTTTGTCTGACACTTGCATTCTACAGGCAGTAAGGCTCCCTTGATGAAGAAACTGAGGTCCAGGTGCACAGACATTTAGGGACCAAGGCCCAGGTGGTGCTCAGAGGATGAAACGGAGAACAGAGCACTGCTTGTTGTTACAGGAGCAGCATAGAGAACCAGCCATTTCAAACACACTGAAACCACAAAGATGGAAAGCCAGAGCCTGGGCTTGGTTAAGAAGTTGTGCATCTGAAGTTTCTATCAAAGGTAATAATAGTTCACAGATTCATGTGGGCTAAAATGTCCTGACACAATCCACAGCAAAACATGCCATTCAGTCACTGTAGAGAGGGACGTGGCAGGGACTCCCAGGGAAGGCTGTGCCCTGAAGGAAGCAAGGATGGCAGCACGGCAGCTGGAGTAGCTGCCTCACCTGCAAGCTGTCAGCATGTTGAACAAGGAAAGTCAAGGTCAGACTTAAGTCTGGAAAGAGCTATCAGGGCCAGTCTGAGGCCAGCGATAATCCAGCAAGTCTATAGTGGTGAGTCAAGGTCACATCAGGAAGTCATGTCCAGGTCTGGGTCAGGCAGGTAAAGTACCAGGTTCAGGTGCAAACACCTGTGGTGCAGCTCAGGATCAAGCTGCAGAGCCGCTGACTAAACAATGCTCCTATGGAAAAAGCGATTAAAACACTTGTTTCTGTCTCACTTCCCAAAAGTTCTTGGTGAGGAAGCTGACATTGGCCTTGGCTAGCTGAAGTCTTTAATTTATCTTAACTAAACTCATGGAACTGGAGATGCATTCAGGACTCTGTCAGGAAGAGTTTTAACCTCTGTTGAGTCGGTGGATTGTTTAGTAAATCACGGAATATCTTATCAAGTCTAGACAGTATCATTTGTACATCTGAAGAAGACTGATACCTATCTTAGTTAAGAAGTGCAGCCAGAGTAACTCCTGGATGAAAGTGGATAAAATTAACTTTGGTACAAGACATTAAAACTTCCTGAACTCCCTAGAAGAACTGAAGGGAGAACACGTTAGCTAACAGGCTTGTCCATGATGAATATCTGCGGGTAGTCCCTGAGGGCCCAGTCTTGAAATGTGTTCTGTGAAAGAAAGGACATTGTTTCTCATGGATGGGTGCTTTTATCAGAGTCTCCAAATAGAAATGCAGCATGAAGCATGAAATCGTGACTGCCATCTTGTAAGAAGCAGGTGGCAAATCAGCTGTTTGGGAGAGATATTTTTATAAGGTAATCTTGACATGATCAAATTAAATGTGATTTTTCCATTTTGTTTATTAATCTGTGTCTTTATAAAATTTATTACTCTATTATCTATTCTAACTGGTATGAATAAATTGTGCCTTTTTACATTTGTCTTAACCAGGAGGTCATTTAATACTCGTCACATTAGGATATAAGAAATAACTTGGGACACAGCAGCAAACAAACGAGGACTCAAAGAGCCACCATAGGACTTCACTGTATCAAAACTAGGAGTGATCACCAGTGCTAACTGCATGTATAGGGAGAAAAAGAGTTATAATTTTTTTATCTGATTTTTTTAAACACTAAGGAGAGTTTGGGGTTCATCCATCACTTCATGGATGAGTCATGGGTGACTTTGCACTCTTGCAAAGTACTTTTTAATTTTATCTTTAAAAAAAAAAATAGAGTTTGTTGGTTTTTTTTCCAGAAATAATTTCATTATGATAGGGCATAGGTCTTTCTTACACTATGTTTTTCATCTTCTCTTTTCTATTCATTCATTATTGTAATTCCAGGAAAAAAAATTAAGTGCGAAAATCTAGAGATCATAGAGAAAGATCTGGTTTATCTTTCTTCAAAAGCAGACCTTCTTAACCTGCAATTACTGCATCTCAAAAAAGTAATCCATTTAGAATGTTTCAGTGGCATGCATGAATGTATGAGGCAAAAGGGGACTGAGGTTCTTAAAAAAAAATTTGAATCTTTTAGAACATAGGAATTGTGTAATCTCAGTCCAAAAAGTGTTCTCTGTTCAAAATAATTAGGAAAATGCTGCATGCAGGATGAGTTTGAATTAATATATTAAAGGTAAATAATATTTGAATTTCATGGTAAATCCTTCATTTTCCTTTTTTTCCCCAAGAAGAATCACATATGAAAATATGGGCAAGTAAAAGAGTTACATTTAAGAAACCGTGTTTGGAGCCTAACCTGCAGTAAATCAGGAATGGCATAACTTTTTAAATATTTCTCCTTCTTTGTGACATACATCTATCCAGTTAGAAACCTGAAACAGCACAATTTGAGTTATGTGCTCAATTACAAGTAACCAGTACACAAAGTAAACTATTCAGTACACAACAATTCAGTACACAAAAATTCAGTACACAAAGTAAACTATTCACAATCAGTTTGTGTGGTTACAGACAATGAAAACAAAGAAAAAGAATCAAATGTATATTCTCACCTCTAGAAAGAATTTCAGTGTTTCTGGACATGCTACAAGTACAATGTAAAATTTTTACTAGGACTTCTTCACTTCAATTTATATTAATATAAGCATGAATATGCAAATTTAAAAACTCATGGCTTTTACAGGGTTAAATTGTGATGGACGTTGAGGGAGAACAAGCTTGAAAAAAATAATATACTGGGATATACTCTTCTTTTGTGTTGACTAGTACAGACAGAACTGTATCCAGTGCCATCCTGCTTGGCACCAAGGCCTCTTCTAGGCTGGCACTGAGGCACTGACACACTGTGGCACAGAGCCACATACTTGGCTCCTCGTCTTGTATGTGATTATTTACCCTTGCTAGAGTAAGCATTCTACAGAGTGCTGTATTCAACTTGTATTGTGCATCGAAACCTTCATTGCATGAATGTTTATGCTGCCCTACAAAGCCAGTTCCTGCAAATATACAAGCCATTTGAATTTTTAAGCCACTTTGAGAATTATATTTCCTCTAACTGGTTAAATTCAAACTATTTGCCTTGACTAGGCATCATATATGTTGTGTGTCTAGACATTTTAATTATTGGTTTCCTTCATCAATTTAAATGAAAAAGTAGTTTTAAGCAAGAAAATAATATTAAGGAGCCTTTAATGTATTTTAATTGCTCTTTAAGCAAACAGTAGTGGTGAAATTCATGAAAATTTCATTTCAGAATCACAATTCTGAATATATGCAAACAACATTAAGTCTCAAGCACATACTAAGATTATTTTAAACTTGGAAGTCATAGACAAGTGGATAGCTCCCATTTAAATATTCAAAACAATTAACAAGGTAATATAATGTTCAGTATCTCATTTTCTATCTCAAAAACATAATATACACCTAGATGAAAATAAAAAGGCAAAGACATGCCAATAAAAGAAAGAAAATATTTCCAGTGTTGTCACTGGAAAACAGTTGTTTAATGGGTCTGTTAGAGTATATAGGATTTAGGAAGAATGTGTTCAGAAGACCAGACATTGTATGAACACTAGGTTATTCTCAGCTCAGTTTATTTCATAATTCTGTCCAAGAAGGAGGAGTATATTTTCATCTCAGGGGCATCAGTATATATCCAGAGATACCATTTTGCTCAGTGCTTCTATGCCCGATTTTCACTGGAATTACTGTAAGCCTTGGAGTGTGATTCCCGTCTTACATAAAGTGTCAAGCACAAAATTTGTAAAACAAAATTGCAAAGCAATGAAGAAAGCCAAGTTGAGCTCAGTAATATGTGTTAAATGAACTCAATAATAAAACTGTGAGACATATTTAACATATGTTGAATTAATTTATTCTGAATTCTTTTTCCCTATTCTGAGAGACATTTTTTTCCATCAGCTCTGGTGCAGTTGATTTACTATCGACTTATACAGAAAAATGCAGAACGGTGAGGTTTTTCTTGTTCTCTGTGCTGTATTTACAATTTTTACAGAAACATATTATCATATACATGCCAGAAAAAATTCTAAGAAAAAGTAGTATGACATATTACGGTGGGATGTATTCACTCATATATCTTGAGCGCTCTGAGGACATTAATCTGAGCTCTTCAATCACAAATGGCTCTAGGCCTAATTTTATCTCTGTACTGAGCTGTAATGGGGTGATTCATAAATTTTTGATTTTTTGATTTGGAGCAGTTATCTTTCAATATCCTCATAGGCCTCACAGAATTTGGAAATGTAGCAAACCCTCCTTCTCTCAATGACTAGATCTCTATACCTAACTTCTGTCTAGTCCAGTTCTGACCCTATTCATAGCCTCTACATATTAAACTATTTTTTGTGACTTGAATGTCCAGATTAATTTTGTGGGCTTTGCAGAACACAGCAGCAAATCAAGGTCTTTGTCCCCAAAATGTATGCTGTTTCTAACCTTTAACATACTTTTAATAGTAACCTACTGTCACAGCCAAAATATAGCCCACAGTAAAGCTGTTGTAATATCAAACATCAGTCCTTAATTTAGCCTCTGCTAATTTGGCAATAAAACTATGCTTTTTCTCCCAAGACTAAGTGTAATTGTACTGTCAATACTAACTGTAGCATCAGTGGCTCATTGTGGAGCAATACTGAGCCACTCCTTACCAGTTCTGTGATCTGGCTATTGCACAGTGATGAACTGACACTTTTCATGCGGTTGTGCGTGCGTGCGCACATCTGTTCTTAAACCAGTTCCATCTCCATTCTTAGTAGTCATTCCCTGGTAAACACCCAGTCAGAGGTTCCCCACACATCCCATTCTGGCTTCAGACATTTAGCAGGATGAAGACATTGTCTTCCCAACTATCTGTAATTTTAAATGTAAACTTCACTTTAGCCTCAATATTTACACTGTGGTTCATCCTAATCTAATATTAATACTAATATATCCACTGAAAGGCTCTCCATACAGATCTGTCAAAACTGTGGAAGAAACCAGAGACAATGATACCTTCGGTTCTATGGGCCTCGAGTCATTAGTTGTGCTCAAGAGTAGAATCAGAATTTGTGTTTGAATTAGGATGTAAACTAGAGCCCTAGTTCAGTGTTTTGGGAGTACAATTTAAACTCTGGAAAATGTGCAGAAAATACAGTGCATTATGGTCTTCCCTTTTATTCCCAGCTCTGCCAGCCTTAGCTACATACTGAATTAGCAATAATTTTTCATGTTTGCAGGTTAACTCCCACTTACCCTTTCTTTTATAGTGATGAACACAGTTGATGCTGCTGAATGCAGAGGCAATGACACATCCCTTCCACATTGTCTTCAAGGTCTGCTAAAGGGCTTGGCAGCTTCTTCCCTGCCATTTGGATATGCAAGAGTTCAACAAATCTGCAGCTGGCATGCTGTTGCAGCTGTTTTAGGTGTCTGCAAGCCCTTGCTTCAGGAGAAGCTTTGGAACAGCAGAACCTAGACCTCAAATTCCAGTTCACTGGTATGACAGTAGTATCAACTTCAGTACCTCTGTTTCTGGGAGAATAGGGTGTACTCCGTAGATTCTTCGTGTTTTTCATCTGCAGTTATGAGAAACATTTAAAAATTTGAACTTTAAATTTCGGATGTTGGGTTTTTCTTCCCAAATTAGAAAGCGAGATGTTTGAAAACTATAATAGAACACAAGGAGAGTCTGAGCTAAGTTTCATCTCTAATTCTTTTTATACAAATGTGTAACATTTGAAGGACATGAGGACACCTCATAGAAAAATTTTCTTTATTTGTTATTTCCAAAGAAATTTCAAAATACTGGGATTTAAAAAAAAAAATAAATTAAATTTTAAAAGTATAAGGAACAGAGTGTGCATTTTCTGGAAATCTGAACTTTCTTAGACTTTATAGATCTTATTTCACAAGGAATGGAAGCACAGGCCATGAGCTGTCTGGCATACAATGATTCTCCTAATGAAACCTACTTTAGGAAAAAACATTTCCATATAACCTTTTTACTATAGACTAGGAAATAATCTGCTCACATAGATTGCCCCATTCTTGGTTTTCTTACTATGAAGACTTTTTTGGCTGATTTGTTCAATTGTTTTTAAGTTTTGAAAAGTTTTTTAAACGTGTAATTGAGATAAATCAAGCTCAGGGAGACACTTAAGGTCATGGTTTGATAATCCTTACCAAATTCATGGTGCTTTGCTGAATAAGTTGTCTATATTATGATGAAATGTAGTATATGTAAGAAAGACACCTGAATATAGACATAAAGGAAACAGAGCTTGTGGGAAGAAATAATATTTTTTAATAACCAGCAGATAAACTTGAAAAAAACCCGACAAGCCTGGACTTACTGCCTCTTTAGCAAGGCTTCAAAGAAAAAAAAAGTTTTTGAGCAAAATGGTTGCAATGCTGTTGCTTCTTTAATTTAAAGAAAATGTCTTCATCTCAGAATTTGATTTGCTTCATTTTTCAGCTATTGCTTTTTCTAGAGTTTTGTCAATCCTTGTAGGCTCAAATGAAGTAATTTCATAACATCCCTTTGAAAAGCTATATAAATGAACATATCAGATGTTCTTTTTTATTGAAGTGCTGTTACTGAAAGTTTACAGATAGTAAATCTGAATTGTTGGGTTTGCGTTTAATGCATAACTTCAAGTTTTTTTCCTTAAAAAAAAAAAAGGAAGATTTCTTTAATTCCTGAGCATATTCTTCAGATCATGTATTTTGAGGAAGACATTACAAGAGAAGATTTTAAATCCTTTTCTTTGAATAGAAGTACATAGTCAACTGTGGTCAGTCTCAGAGAGCCACTGCGACAACATAACAGCACTTGGTGAGACAGATATTTGGAAAAGACATTAAGAGGCATAAACCACCCACATACTGTTTTGTGACAGATCTTACAAAAAAGGAGTTCAATGCTGACTTCAGTGGGGCTAATATTTAGTTTCAAGAAAAGAATAAGTAAAATTGAAATGAAAATTCTGAGTGGCATTTTGAAAGATCTATTTGACATCCTGTGTCTTGTTTATTTTTTCTGATGAGAAAGAACATTATCTTGTAACAGGGAACAATTTTTAAATGTCAGTGATTTTCCTCCTCTTTGGGAACACAGACAATGTCAAACTAGGTTTACAAAAAATTCCAGTAAATCAATGTCAGATATATATTTGGCATAGCTAAACTAAGAAATTGAATTTCCCATTGTACCCCCAGGAAGCAGAATAATAAGCAGACCCACACATACTAACAAGGAAAGAACTTGCAATCTAGATTCCTGAAAGTGAAAGAACTTGGGAAGAACAAGACCAGGCAACTGAAAGCAGGCTATAAGGTGAATACTACAGGTGAAATAGAACAGCTTAAGTAGTCCCAGTAAATAATTCTGATATTCTCTGGTGCTGTGTACTTTCAAAATCGGAACTGCTCTGTTAGGCCTCTGCATTGCCCACTGCTAGGCATTGGACCTGTCTACATTAGAAAAAGGCCCAGAATACCATTGTAGGCACAATTCTTTGTTAATTCTCTTTCCTGCCGTACATTAAGATTCCTTTTTTTCCCCTAATTCTACTTTTGAAATGGAGTTAACAAAAATTTAAAAAAGAATACTTTTTCTTCCAAAGTGAGCAGACCATTAATGGACACTTCAATGGAATAGTTACTGGGGCCAATGTGTAAATAGATGTGACATTGAAAAACAACCCCTACGGATTTCCTCTATAGGGAAACTCTTACTTTGAAGTGCAGTGCTTACCATCACGAAAACTTGAAGAGGAAGTAAAAAAACAAGGCTTAGGCGAAAAGGAATAAAAAAGAGCAAAAGTTGAATCCCAAATCAAAGCCTCATGTGCTATTTTTTCCTAGGTATCTATCCAGTTAGTTCAGATAAAAATCTTAGGAATTTTACTTCTTTTAGGATGAGTAACTGACCTAAACCCAAGAAGAGAACAGAGCAATCAAGGTCAACATCTAAACAGATAAACTTCAAATGTGAAAGCTAAAAAGGCTTTAACAAAGGAGAAATCTCCTTTAAAAGTATTACCTACATTTGCAAAACAACTCAAACAATTATTGCCATGAATTAAAATTTCAGTGCTTCAACAATGTCAGTTTGCTTCAAACTTAATTTTTACTGAAGATTGGTAATTTCATAATAAATATTGTGATGGTCATTATACCTACATTTTTCATCATATTTTTAAATTTTTTTTATGGTTTAAGTTGGTGTTCAAAAAGTGATAGCTGAAGTTATAGTCTCATTAACAATAGCATGTTAATAAGTACAAGGTTGGTCATGGTTAATTACCACTCTTCATTAAACACAACACATCAGGAAACTGTGGAGGGCTTCTGAAGAGTGCATATCCCATCCCTGCTACTCAGTGACCTAAATCAACCTTAATCCAAAGTCTACTGTGATGGAATTTCTAGTCTTCTGTATCCGAGCAATTAGCACAGAACGAAAAGGCACATGTGCAAAGCTTCATGCACACAGACACAGCAGAAGTGTTCTCACAGCGCTCCTAGTGTGAAGGACCCATAGTGAGATGGCAAGTATTGTGCATAGCTGAGCTGAGCAGAAAAGCTCCTCAGGGAAAGGAGAGGTAGAACTGGGTGAAAGAGTGAAACTGGTAGGCATGACATGTTAATGAGCTGTGTCAGATCCATCTGAGGTTTGGGGAAGATAATTGCTACTTGAGAATAAAATCATCTTTTTTTCTGTTCAGGACAATGTTCTTTGGAGCTGTCTGAGAACACTTAGTAAAGCAAAGAAGTCAAAGAAGAATTCTGGAGATGAGCTTTTTCAGTCCAACAACTCACTGACTCCAACTAGCTGTTTTATCCTTAGAATACAGCATTAGTTCCCAAAAGGAATTGTGACTTGTAAAAACACAATTATTTTTACATTATTTCACTGCTGGTCATTTAGTTCTTGCCAGATAAGAAACAAGCCTGCCTCTTTCACTTCTTGCATTCCAACTAGAAAGATGGAAGAAAATTCTGAGATTCTCTCTGCTTTAAAGATCAAGGAGAGGCTCTGTTCGTTTGTTTTAATTTGCCAGCAAAATGACGTCCAAAGGTTCAAGTTTCTAAATGGCTAATGCCTCTATTGCAAACACCCTTTCATGATTGTGACTAATTTTACATTTCTACCCTGTTTTGCTGTTCTCCTTTTCTTTTCTGCCTTCAAAATAAAAGAATTTCACCTTACTAGGGTGAACAGGTTCTGTCAGCTAATAACATGAGCAATTAAAGAAGCATTCAATGACAAAAGAATGACCTGTATTCTCAAGGATGGGTGGAAATGTTACACCTTTATAACTGTACTTCTACTGATAATTAACATTTTGTACCTTAGGTGGCTTTCTGAGCAGGTTATGTATGTGCAATATCATGGGATTATATTATTTTTGACAACTATTTTTATTTCTCTCCCTCTGCCTTCATTTGTGTCTCAACACACACGCACACACACACACACACACACACACACATGTGTATAACGTTCAGTCTAATTCTGTGTCCTACTACGAAGCATATAAAAACTGATACAAGCATAATGGATTTGACGCACTAGTTGGAAACCTTTCACAGGATTCAGCACACCATGAGAACAAAAAATAAAGCTTTTTTGCAAGCTGTCCTGTCTCTGGAACTACAAGGGAAGGTGGCAATATAGGCCCAGGACCTATAACCCTTACAAGACAGTACAACCAAAATAAAGAATCAGATGGAAAGCAGCTTTGCTACCTATTTGTGGAAAAGGAAAACACCAGGTTTTTTCTTGTTGCTTACCTACAGATTTATTATGTACATGCTACTGTTTCTGTCAAAAATAACAGAGCCTCTATTGACAAGAAGATGATAATATAAGACGAAAATTTTCCCCACTGTTTCCTACAAGCCAGCCTCATAGATTTCTCACATAAATAATGGCAAAACTGTCCAAAATATATGCATATATATCTCATATATGTATGGGTTGGAGAGTTGGGAAGAGGTGGAGAGAGAGCTCTACATCACTGAGCAAAGCACAGCTACATTAAAAGTGCAGGGGTAAGAAGAAATCATCCATATTTTCTGTGACTGATTTGCAAAAGTTCCGATTTGAGAACATGAATAGCAGCGAACAGTTCAGCATATCTGTACATACAGTGCACCAGAGAGGAAATGTGTAAGTTTAAAGACTATTATACTTGCACATCATGAGGTCTGCTTTTCTGTTTCTGGAAAGACTGCAGAGTTGGCAGTAAAGGCTGTCTTGTTCCTGTGTGTATGAGCCAATGCATTGAATACCCATGTTTCTCCACAGTATTAAGCTGTTCCAACAGTGGCAAGAAGGACAAAGTGTTTGGGAGAGATCTGCTGTTTAATCCTACAGGGTTTAGAAGGCCACTTTTTGCAATGACAAATACTGATTTAATGAAGCTGTTATAATTCTAAAGCTAGATTTTACTAGACACTCGTTTTTATTAACTAATGAACTTACAATGGGATACTCTTGCAGTACAAGGCAGAGAGCATTACTTGTCCTTAGTCTTTGATGTTGACTCTCAGCTGTATAACATTCCACTACAATGATATTTCTGGGGAAAAAAAAATGTGGAATATAAGGTGATTTATGATGTTTTTGTCAATAGAAAGAAGAAGAATAGAAAAATATTGAGGGTAGGAAATGTATATTGTTTGTTTGATTTACTAAATTTTATACTGAAGAATGAAAGGTAAATTTGATTGTAATGATAAACATTAATATGCCAACCACTATCACATTTCCTCTAGGTCTACAGTCCATAATCCTGCCCAGTTCTCCTAAACAGGGATAAAGGAAATCAGATACCCTAGAAAAGGAGGCAAAGCAACAAGAAAGGTAACAGAATCAATAAACTAGTGAAAAAGAAATACAGAGGGGAAAACCAGGTATTTTCCCTGTACCAGTGTCCATCTTTTAGCTATTATAGATAACTATGTTTACTTGGTTTGTTTCATTTTTAGCAGAGAAAATTTAACTTACTGTTTAAATACAGGACAAAAGATGGTCTTTATTTGACCTCTTTCAATTAATCCAAAAGTAGTGAGAGTGGCCAGTCATGAGACAGGAAAAGTAGCTATGGCTCCTGCTCTTAAAAAAAGTTTTATGTCCACTAATCCTTCAGGAAGAATCAATGAATTTGCTTAAGGCTTTGGGTTGGTTTGGTTTTTCGTTCCTTGTTGAGGGCACAAGTGAGTCTTAATCTCTCTCTTATTAATGTTATCCAACCTTGCAGAAGAATAATAGCAACTTCTCTATATAATTTTCTGATTTACATGTTCACCCAGAGGGAGAAAGGTATTACTCCTAAACTAATTCCTGTATTTTGCATCAGGCAATCAGTGCAAACATCTTTGGCATAAAGTATCATAATACTGCTCTTAATATCAGACATGTCTTTTTGCAAAATTTGAGTGTTATACTCTAATATTAAATACAATACATTCATTGACTATATTAAAAATAATTTGATTTTATAGAAATCACAGCATAGGCAAAAAACAGCCCAAACCACAACAGAAAGGCTGCATCTAGTCTCTCCTTATAAAAGAGATGTAGTAAATTGATTAAATCCAGAAAAGCTTAGATAAACAACTGCCATCCTAAAGTATGTCTAAGAAAGGATGGCAGGTTTTAATATCTTGATCATTTTATTAAATGCCACACCAGTAATTCTGAATGAGAGCAGTCATGGAGTCAGTTTCTGACGTGGAAGCCACATCAGCAGTGGAATCAGATCACACTGAGATTTTGGATCTGAGAAGGCGGATGAGTACTGGGATAAGGACCCTGCTGAGACCTGTACAGCATTGGCTAGTGCTCCAAACCAGATAATAAATTTAGGTGCCAATAGAAGAAGGAATACAGATGCTAAGATTTAAATGGTTTTCTAAGGTTGCCCTCTCAGACCTGAAAGAAATTTAGATTCCCAATTCTCCATTGAAGAAGGCACATTTGTAATTCTGATTCTTTTGATCCTTCTATATCAGGGTTTTAGATATAAGAGGAATTATTTTTTAAAACAAAAGTTGCTCCCATTTGCCATGCCTCTGTTTGCACTGCAGAGCATTTTCAGAGCACACAAGATGAATTCTCTTCAAATGAAACTCAACTGCACTTCCAAGGAGAGTACACGATGAGCCTGCAATTGCTAATAGATGTTAGATAAGCTTTGACTACAGCTAGTCTAAAATAAACTTTTTCAGATGCATTTAGTATAGGTGCCATTTCCTCGGTTTCAATTGGTTTTGTCCTTGAAACTTGCTTCAACGAGGTGCTAAGATGGAAATAACCTTTTCAAATCCCAGATCAGATTCTTTTGTTTTCTGCAACAGTTCCAGCATTAACATAATAAATACATTGTAGTAAAGTGAACATACATCTCATGAGGTCTAGGAAAGCTCTCATCTCTCTTACTCTGGCCCTTCCCCACCACCACAATGAGTGCTTGTCACCTGTTAGCTCTCTTGGTTTAGAGTGATCCAATATGTTTTGGGGTTTTCCTTACTTTAATACTTGCTTTCTCTAAGCATCTGAAAGACAAATTTATTTTTTCAATAAATTAAAAAACTACAATGAATAGCTACTTTATATTTTTCCATAGATTTTGCCAAATAACACATGCTCCTAAATTTGGCATAAATTTTATCTGCTTCCTTCTGTTAAAAAAGAACAGAATGGAATATTGGGGATTTTTGCTTATGTAAGCATACACTAATTTAGAATTTGTATCGCTTGCACAGACTGAGGTATTTCTTATTCCTTTATCACTGAAACTGTTAATCTCTAGAACTGCCTAGACATGATCTAGCTGGACTTGTTTTGGGCAGGGGTTTGCACTAAATGGCCTCCAGAACTCCTTCCTAACTTAAATTATGCTGTGATGCTATGATTTTGTGGCATAGCAACATTTATCTCAGTTGTACCTGAGGTATAGAGGAACAACTCTGTTTATTGCATAGCATTCCTACTAATATTTTTGCTTGTCTGTTTACTTCTTAAGGCAATTGAAATAATGGACATCTCATCATCAAACCTGAGCTTAACATATCCTGATCACCTGCATTATATGAAGAAAAAAGCACCTTCTGAAGGAAGAGTGGAAAGAAGCTGAAGTGTAATGATGTGACTTGCTGAAACAATTTTAGACAGAGATTTTTACATTTATTAATGTAAAAAGAACAGTATAAAATAACGTATAAGCCTAGGTATATTTTTTCAGTGACATCATAATAATTCTGTACTAGAACTGGCCTCGTTAGCAGAGATTTAAAGTGTACTGAAATTGTTTCAAAGTCAGAAATAAAATAAAGGTAGCCTTTCTAAGGCTTACTTATGAGATAATGTGGATGTGTTAAACTGATTCATGTTGACTTCACTAACATTTTTGACCAGTTTCAAACTACCTCTAATTGTAAAAACACACTATTATGCTCTCAACAGTCAACTGCACATTTTTTTTGAAAAAAAAGTCTGATTTCATTCATATAGGAAAAATTAATAAAGCACATTTTCAATAAAAGTGTTAAATAATTACATATACCTTTCCTTAATTAACACTGTTAGGGTTCTATAACTTTCCTGCTCACCTTGCTGAAGAATACAGCTTCCAGAAAAAAATTCAAATGGGGATAAAAATACAGTTAAAAGAGTTAAAGTGGGAAGATAAATACGTGCTTGCTTCCTGACAGGTTCCTGGCGACATGAGTAGCATCAGTCCTTGTTGGTTCTGACACAAGGTGCACAGCTGCATAGTGATGACCAAAGCTGGGCACTGCAAGAACCAAAGAACAATGGATCGATATGATACATCATTTTGTCTGTTCTGAAAGAATACAATGAATTAAATTGAAGAAAACAAGATTTGCAAGTACCCAGGTATCCTCTGATGTTAACGAGTACCTTGGAAGACCAGACATGAGTACTTACTTGCCTCTTTAGTATGATATTCCTATAAAAAATATTCCTATGCTTGAAATCCACAACCCCTTGCACATGTTTATACCAATTCATGATTGCTGTGTCCCTAGCAAAGCACAAAACATCAAAAAATTAATAATTTGGTTAGTAATGTTATTTTTAGGTCCACCACATAACCATTTAACTATTTAAAAACCTTTTCTACAAGCTGCTATATTCCTGAGACAACAATTGGTGTCCAAAAATAATAAGGTTCTTGTTTATTCCTTGGCAGGAGATTAACTGGAAAAGGTAAGTCAATATGAAGGAGGAGTGAGGCTATTTTCTTTTTTTGACTACCCTTTTAAGGGTGAAGTGAGTCCTGTTGGAAGAGCAAAGCCATGAGTTAGGATCTAAGCTGACACAGTTGGTGATATCAAAAGCTGTATATTAGATGTTCCTCCTATGTACTTCATGTTTTACTTAGTTTGGTTTTCCCTTTAATCTCCAATAAAAGTTATCTCACCTGAAAGATATTTGCTGCTAATCTTGGAGAAATCAGAATTGAGCTCATTTAGAGAAGTGATATCATCCTCTGAAGCTTGACAGGGTGACAGGGCAGGTGGAAACCCACTGTGTTTGCACAACAAGAATCTAAAATAGGAGACTCTTCATTTTCTTTGAGTATGTTTCCCTTAGGGGGGCTTCAGAAAAACAGGATATATCCTTTTATTTTGTTTTTAGAAAAAAAAAGGTTGTTGAGACTGGAATCTGCTCGCAGGTTTTATCAAGGAAGCTGCATCAAAACGTAACTTCAGTGATCCATAAATTTATAATATATGACATCTAAGCCTTATGTCTAGCATGAAGAAAAGTATTCAGTTAATATTCTAAAATAAAATGGACATAAGGTTCAAGAAAAGTAGCCAACCTGTACATGTACATGTTTATACACTCTGTTCCAGTCCTAAATAAACACAGTTCAGAGACATACCAGGAACAGACGAACAGTGAAAAACAATTCCCTGTGACTGCATACATTCACTTTAAGGATTTCTAATTTGCTAAATATTTGCCTACAATTTTCTGTCCAATTTCATTATGTATAGTCAGGCTTTTAATTTGCATTCCTTCCTCATTGTAGTTTACTCACATGGAATAATGCTTTTAATTATTTTCCTTTGTATAACTCTCTGAAATATAGTCCTTGGAATGGGGAAGATTTCAGTTGTTCAAGTAGTTATTGTAAAAGCTAGTAAAAGCTGGAAAAAAGCCACATCTCTTTTATCGTATCTGACACACCGCATTGATCTAGCAGGAAATCTGTCTGTTACTGAGACAGATGGGGGAGCTCTGGGACTCGGTTTAACGTGGCTGAAGCTCCTGCGGATGCTGATACCGTACACTGACAGTAGCTGAAGTCTGAACAGCAGAGTTTACATGCCTGAAATAAATTGTTTTGATTAGAACCTTTAGGAAAGAAATTCATAAGGTACAGTTTTATTGACTGCTTGCCAAACAACACAGACCTGTGCTCTGTAAGCTTGTTTTGTTCTTGTAAGTCAAGCACCAACTGGGCTCTTATTTTCTAAGGTTATGGACTTACAGCATAATACATTATAATTTACTCTGAATTATTACAGAGAGAAGAATTAGAAACAGAATGCACCTTCACTTCTAACTGTAGTTGACCTTAGGAAAATTATTTTTTAAAGTAGTCTATGCATTTATCTTCCATAGGAATATGAGAAATTTACTATTGATAAAAATGTTTCCAGAACAAAAAGGCATATATAAACCAAATTTGTGGCAGTCACAAAGAAAAGAATCAAATTATTGCTTCTAATTATTATCAAAATTGTGCTGTTTTATCACAGAATCTGGAGGGTTTTTAGGTGCCATTTCAGGTTCTGTTTTATTGATAGTCAGAGACATAATGCTATTTTGATCACCTAAACAGAACTGAAACAAATGTTGTTCAAGGCACAGCTAAGATTTTCTTCCCCTAAGCAAAATTTATATAATATTATTGTCACTAAGGCCATTATTTGTTGTGCTGTTCTTTAGGAAATTAGTATGTATAGGTACCATTATGTTCATTTATCATTGTCTGTTCTGTTCTAATGCATTTAAATGCATAGTCTGGTTGCTAAAACAGAGCATATGAAATTTTGCATTATTTTGTACCACACCAATGATAGAGTTCTGGCTGTTCATTGTCATTTTTATTTTTTAAACCAATATCTCTCTCTTAAAATTACTTTTATTTCAGATTTCTTAGGTTTTTTTAAAGCATAGTAATTTGAATAATACTAAGAGAAACAAAATAAAACAAAATAAAAATATCCCACAAGAGACCAGAGAGATCATTAGCTGTATCCATAAGCAACAAGGTAGCTTTATGAATTTTCAAATCTGATACGGCATCAAGCTTTTGCCTCGTGCCCAGCTACTCCAGCATATTGATTCATATTTTTATTGCCAGTAGAGGCTAGAGAGCTTTCAAAGCTTCAGAAAATGAACATTTCCAGAGTTGTTTTACGTTTTGTTACCCTATTAGCTGAGACAACTTATTTTCGTAGAAGAACCTGAGAATAACAAATAATAGATTTCAGAATATTCCTTTTCTCAGCTATGAAGTAAGCTGCTTGACAGAACACATTACCGACACATGACGCTACATGAGGAAAGTAACAAATTGACATTGTGGTTCACAGCGGGCGCAATCCAGCCGTGGTGGGGGCTCGAAAGCCTTCTGCAGAGCTGCATCCTAACACCCGAACAGTCCATTCCTCAGGCAGCCATGTGAATGGGAAAGCATCCTGTCCTTCAGAACCAGTAGAACCACATCTACACATTAGTAAGAATATCTAGAAAAAATATTTGAAAGAATTTAGTTGTATGGCTGGGGCTTCCTTGCTGTTTCATTCAATAGGATTCTGTTTCAACAAAATATGTTTTGCAAATTATCATTCCTTAAAAATAAGACAGCCGCAGGCAACCCCATTGTTAAGCCAGCTTGCGTCTCAAGCAATCATATTGCTAGGAAAAAAAAGGCAGCCTATTCAAGTTTCTGGTCTGAATCATCTCTGAAATAGACCTTCTCCATTGATTGTGTGCAGGAATCTTAGTCAATAATCTGTATTTAGTTTGATTGAATACTTCATCTCAAACCCTCAATCATAGCAACTCATATTCTTGTTTTTACCTAATTTGATGAACTCTGAACAGACTTGTCAGAAGTGAAATCTTGGTATTATGATAGTACTGTGAGAGTGTTGTGTCAAAAGCTGAAAAAAAAAAAGCCCCAAATTTTACAGTTTATTAAGAGTAGAATAGAAAATAAAATAGAGAGTATCTTTATGTCTCTGTGTAAATGTAGTTGTTGTTCAATCCTAAAAAAAAAAGTAACAAAAAACTTGAAAAGACTGATAGAAGGTTGATTAAAGCAATAACATGGGACAACTGTCATAAAAGGAGGGGGAAAGGGGGGAAACCCATGCCACTAAACAAAGATGCATGCTCTTAAGGTTATGATAGAGATAGCAAGGAGCAGAAGGACAGATTTGTTATTTTCTGAGTGCCAAGGAACAATTAAATGGCACTAGCCCTTCACAGTCTCTTCTGGAACAAGAGAACATCAAATAGTTACCTAACAGACAGAGTGGTGGGCTAAATGAAGCCTTGATCTGGGTACTACAGTTATTATGTTATGGTTTTGATCTACTGACAAACCAATCTATATAAAAAATGAGCCTAAGTATTTTTTTTGCTTATGTTCTCTGTGGGATTGTGTTTTCTGATACGGTGGAATTGCCCTTTTTCAGGAAGACATAATAATAGAAAAGAGACACAGAGGGTTTTCTCAGAAAGGCTATTTTAATTTTCTCATTTATAAAAAAGAAAATCAAACTGAAACATGAAAATATGAATTGTTCATTTTAGTTTGCAAAACGTAATACTCACTGTCTTGTGTGAATTGAACACACTGCTGAGAACATAGAGCAATTTATTAAAAGAGCTATTGTGATGTTTAAATGCATGGATAACGGGGGAACATGTCTTCTGCTAATGCCAGGCTGAGTTAGTTCCCTTCCTTCCCTGTTGAAGCTGACAGCACAAGAATTAGTTGTCTCCTTCCAGTTGTCTGGGGTCCTAGTTGACCATTCCCAATCTCTTTGTTAATTCGAAGCCATAAGGCCTGGAAAGCGATTATCTTACTAAAGGCACAGGTCTAAAGATACTGGTTAGTCTATATTTTGGAACAAAAGTATTATTTCAAAGGATCCCATTTCTTTTGTAAATCTGGGGCTTGATATACTATAGAATCCATATGAACATGCCTGAACTGACATCACTGGAAAACTAACTGCAATGTATTTAACTATCTGTGAATCATTTTTGCAGTTCTATACAATAAACAGATGAAGAAAGCATGGTATGGGATAATTACATTTTACAAACTTTGATCACATTGTAGTATTTCTTTGGAATATGTCATCTTGCCAAAAGGTAAAAGGACCATATGATCATCTAGAAGGCAACATATGCAAATAAATATGGTAGCAAGTAAAACATATGTTTAATCTTCCCACTTCATCAATGTAGAGAGCTCAAGAGTTTTTGTCCGCACAAACCAACAAATCTTAAGGCTTAAACTGTGTTTCTGTTACTCCATTTTTCTTAGTTCCATAGTTACATATCTCACACAAAGCTGTACAGAATTATTTATTTTAAAATAACTTTTAGAAAAACTCCTACTGAGGCTAAAACTAGATGTATACAGGCAAACTTAAAATTGAAAAGAATTGCCTAAGAATGTACTGAATTTGTTCACCAAGTTTCACACATCATACATGATCTATTTATACTGAAATGAGATAAAATATTTCACAGTTTTGACAAAGTACAGGAAAGAGGCATCAATCATCCCAAAGGACAACACGGTGGAGCATTTAAAAGTTGCACTTTATAAATACAAGGAGACAGAAAATCTTCCACACTTCTAATAATTTGTTCCAGTAGTTAATTAGACATACTGTTAAATCTGTGTGCTTTAATTCTTATCTGAATATAGCTGTTTTTGCTTCAATACATATTTTTTAGCATGCCTTCTCCTTCCAGATTACACAGCCCTGTAACAGTATGTATTTTTTTCCTATGTAGCTGCTTACACAGTGCAACAAAATCAGTTCTCAGTTGTTTTTCTAAGAGCAACACATATTAAGATGCTTTGGGGTTTTTTGTGTATTTTTTTTTTGGTCACATTTTAGCATTTTCTACATATTTTGAGTGACTACTGCCTTTTGTTTAAATAGATTGCAATTTTCAGTCAATAAAAAAGGTGGCTATTCCAAAATTCATGTTACTTATGCCATGTATGTTGAATTTGGGTGTATTCCACTGTTATCAGGGATCATTTTTATTTGCTCTTTTTGAAGAATATCCATTCTGGAAGCTAGTCTTGTGTTGTTTTTCTTCCATTATTTTTTTTCAGAAATTACCATTTCCATGAATGGCCAATATTTATTTGGGGAGGGAGAAAGAGTCAGCCTCTGGGTAGAATTCCTCTCTAACCCTTGTTTGGATATCACTTGCATTTGCTGTCCTTCCATTTCATCTTCTTAAGACGAGAGCTCAAAGCTGGTGTCTGCATCAGCAAAAACTGTGGCACTAGGAGATGCATCTTTAGGGTGCTGGGTGTACAATATTTACACTATTTTTGGGTGTTTGTTTCGCAGTATTTCTGTGGTTCAAAGGCTTGTTAGGCATTGTGGTACATCAGGTACACTCCTGATGTTTGCCTTCCAGCTTAGGGTCATTGGAAGGAAATCAGTGTGAAGGCCACAAGATGTCTTATATAATGTTACTGCTTAACATTGGGATACAAAGAAAGTTGCTTTGAAAGTACACTCGTGAAGTGAACTAAAACACAAATGTAGATTCCTTAGAATTTCTGAATCACTTTTCCAATCAAAATTTTACCTGAAATCACTCTTTTCTTCATTAGCACTTAAAATTTTTTGTCTATTTTTTTGATTTATTTTTAATAGTTGATTGATAATTTAATTTTGGAAAAATTCAAAATGATACATTCTTTCAAGATCAAAAGTTGAAATATTTCAATGTTCAGCTCTTCATTACCATTTTTTTTTTTCTTAACTTCACCGGTTAAGTTTAAATGTTATGAACATTTAAATGTTAAGAACAAATGTTATGAATATTTTGTTTGAAAATAAAATAATTTTATCTAAAGAGAAAAGAAAAATTACACATCAAATTATTATTTAAGCAACTATCCTTAACCATAGCTTTTTCCTCATTCACTACTACTTCAATACAAACTCATACTACAGACCTAAAGGAGGGAACAAACCCAGATTTATACTGAAGCCTTCTGGGTCAAGTTGTAACATAATCCCAAAATTTATCTTAGGATAAGAAGTCACAGAGAAAACAAATGGATCAGGAAGAACAGAACAAGGAGAAATCATCAGTGCGCAGATAAAGTGAATTTGTTAACCTTGCCCAATTCTATGATAAACTATTTTTATTTTTCATAGCTATTGTAATGCAACAATTTATTTTTAAATTTTTTTTTACTCTATCCTGTGAAGGTAATAATGTTTTGGTTTATAGAAAGTGTTCTTTTAATCAATGTTAATTAAAATATGATACTAGTAAAGCGTCTAATATTTCTTTAGTGATCCTATTCATCTGCTCTCTGAGGGCATAGAGAGATATCAGATTTTTAATTGCTGTTTAATATGTTTTTTTATGAAGAGTGGAATGCTTTTATAAAAAATTCTTTTCATGCTTTTTTGTAGCGCAATCTGACAAATAAGCAATTTGAATCCAAGAAGTCTCCTTGTACACAGAGTGTTTGCTACTCGAAGTAATAGCCATAACACTAGAAGTAATTCTCAGGGCAATCCTTTGGAAAAAAATAGTTATTATGATGGTCCACATAATTATGGTCTGCACAAAGAAAAACAATGAAATGAATTTAATTTAATGTACACTTTTTATCTGAAATATATCAGACTAGAAGGATAGGGTGAAAATAAGTAAAAATAAACAAAACAAAACCCACATAAGAAAGAAGAGTTTTAGAACTAGATTCTTGTCTTCTTTACCTAGAGTTGGAATTGTGAGAACCATGAATCTACTAACATACTTTATCGACATAGAGTTTTAAAAAGTAGCAGCACATTCATATCACAGAATCAAAGAATCACAGATTCATTTATGTTACAAAAGACCTCTGAGATCATTGGGACCACCCAATATATTATAGAGTGATTTAACAGATGAAACTGATGTACTGATGAATCAGTTCTCTGCCAGTGTTGTTCTCACCATTGGATGACTCAGGTCCACTCTAATTTCAGGATGCAGTGGATGTGGCTGAAGGGAGTTGATTAAAATTTTTCATTTTTCAGTTTAATGGTTGAACTGAAGTGTTAGAGTGAAAAAAACCCAAAGAAACAATTCCAAAATGTGAGGGAAATAGCAACAAGTTTTTATTGAAAACTGAGAAACAAGAAATTAAAATGTTGACAACAACTTGAAAAGCATTTTTGTTCTCCTTTGTTTCCTTTGAATGGAAAGAACGCAAAGGGGCCATAATTGATCCTGATCTGATTGCAGATATAAGAGGCACCTCATCTGCACAGGGCTGGAAGGTTATCTAAGTGGCAATCATATATCTCAGTGCCATACCATGTGAGCATAGTTATGGCTCAGTTCATGCTTGTGAACAAAATTCATGATAATGTATTTCATTCTAGAATAGAAATTATTCCGTGTGTATCTTTTTTATGAGAGGTTTTGGGTTCTTCTAAGAACAAAACCACTTTTTTTCCTAAAGGTGCTGCAGACAGTTTGGCATTGTCTCTAATTGCAGTGAAAAACTAGTTCAGCACTGGAAGCAGTCAAATTTGGATAAGAATGGAAAGTAGATGCATTTTCTTTCTTGGCTGGTTAGTTTAAAAACACAACATACAAAAAAATGAGGTGTCTTTTCTGGTCTAATGGGGCTCAGTTACCATCTGTGATAAAAAAAATCTGTGTAGAACATAGAATCTAATTATACTGTTTAGGAATCAATGAATTTAAACAATTTAAATAATCCCTTTTATTTTCAGAATTGCATCATAATCTTTAGTTTCATCAAAAAAAAGGAAAAAAAAAAAAAGGAAGAAAAAACTCCATAACAAACAACCTCCACGAAATCCCCACCAGAAAAAAACTTATGGAATATATCTTTCAACAGCATTTCTCAATTATCTTTCAGTTCCGCATGAATGCTAAGTTCATTTTTAGTGTCACAATAAGGACTAGCATTATCTAAACACTTTGAGTAAACCATTAATATAAATATATAGATAATACCTTTATTTCATCAGTCTTCAGGTATGGTCATCTCACAGTGAGCATATTATTTCTTAATTAAATATCTCTGCTATTCAACATTCTTCCTTCCAGATGGATTTTGTGAATCCAATCTATAAAGTGGATGCACATTGACCTGTTTGAATATATTAATAGTATTCAGTAATTTCTTAAAACTAAGCATTTTCTGGCTTGTTCTTTGGCAATTACCTGAATCTGCTTTATTTTCAGAATTTACAGTTCCTTCCTGGAATTTTATTAGATCATAAACTTGAATTTGATGTAATGAAAACAGGAGTAGTGAAAAATATTGCATCAGGTTTTATCTACCTGGCTGTATTGCAGTGCAATAAGTGAAGATTTGGCCTGCTGTTTTCTCTTTGAAGAGCTGACTTTTGATGTTGCAAATTGTGCAGCTGTTCTTTCTGCAAAACAAATGAGATGGTTCCTTATGCAATCCACCAAAAATAACTATTTTCCCGTAGAATAATGGAAAGAATAGGACAGTCAAACAACTACTCAGGTTCAGGAAATATCCAAATTGGGGGTTTAATTTTGCCTTCAGATATTCAATCACAATCCCTATTATACCAGTCGAAAATTAATTTATTAGTCTGAGGGCAGCATTGGCCCTATATGATTAATATGTTCTGACAAATTAAATTAGGTGTAGAATTATTCAATTTATTTCTTTTTTTCTAGTGATCAGTTACTGAGTACATCACACATCATCAGTGCTTTCCACCTAGTCTTTGTCCATAAAACTGGATTTGTTAACTTCTTAACAAGAAATTTATTATTTTCCCTGAATATATATCATATTATTGACAATACAGAAGAGGAAAGTTTTGTTCAAAGCATCAGATTATTCAAATTAGTTATAATAAGCCAAATGTATGTCAACATGTGCTATGCTGCCTCCTACAAATACTGTTATAAAGACTCAAAAAGAAGTGGGTGGTGAGGCCTCAGGGAGGCATTGTCTCTTCAGGAGGTGAGGAGCATACTGTCATTCATATACTCTTTTTAGATGAAACTTTAGTCTATGAGGAGTTCCTGCCACCCTTAAAATAGAGCAATAATAACAATGTGAGACTGTGCCATATCCTGGCCTAATTATTAAGGTCATTGTAAGTTTTCCAATTGACTTCACAGCTTGCAGAATTTTTTTTTTTCTTTCAAAATAGTGCTGGACTGAAACTCACATGACATGAGATGAAGCTAAACTGCCTTTCTTAGGTCTCAAACAAGTCCGTGCTTTGGGGGAAACCAGTCACCTTCTCCAGGTAACACAAGGAGGGGCTGAGTCTCGCAGACAGGAATTGTGAGGAATTTGGGCATATCCAGTATTCCCAGCATGCAACAATGGCAATTCATAGGAATAATGCTAAAGGAACATAGAAAGATTGAGCTAAGAGGGTTCCTGGATCAAGTTGTCTGCTACCATAGGTGTTCATCCCACACCTTGTAACTTGCAGTTACAGGGAATTTGGTGTCTTTCCCACCTTGGAAGGCTGCTGCAGAATCGGGAGCTTGAATGGCCAGATTAGCCTCTTCTCAGAAGTAGGCCTCGAAGTTGGTGATATTTCTTTACCACTTCTTTCTTCTGGTCATATTTAATTACACCCTTCTGCAACATGAACTGTTAGAAGCATACACAGTATTCAGCTTATGATCTCTTCACAACTTTACTCAGTCTTTTAGTAAACTATATGCTATTCTATTGGTCTTTAATTATAGCAGAGTGACAGGTCATAGCCCTGCTACAAAAAAGTGCTACAGCCACTGAGTCCTTTCCAACAAGCAAGTTCTTGACTATAGATGTTTTGGTTTTTGTATGATTTTTCATATGCAATCCCAAATACATGACACCATATTTTATGTTATTGGATTTTATGTGATAAATGAGAGGTCTGAGAAGGCACTGTCTACAGTTCCTAGTCCAAACTAACGGACTGGAGTCAATGAGTACAAAAGGTTATCTTCTATTCATAGGACTAAATTTTTACTCACAAAGTTTACATCACCATCCTGTCTCACTTGCAGACGTTAGGAAAGAAACTGGTCTATTCCTTTAAGATAAAAGGTGTACTGGAGGAAGTGGGTGTGAAAAATCACATGAGTTTAAAGATTACTGTTTTTTAACATTCCACTCTAAGAAAGCCATTTTCCAAAATGGAAAATGCAGAAGTGCACTTTAAATGTATTAAGCTATGTTAAAACACGGTGTTCGCTTTCAGCATGAATAAATATAAGCATTTTGTATGTATTTTATGATGTATGTATTTTGGAAGTAGGACAGATATTTGCTCTTTCAGCAGTATATGTCCTGTATAACATCACAGTAAGATTTGCTAGCCAATTCACTCGTTTTTAAATATATCAGTCATTACCTTTTTTAAAAAGAAATCATATGACAGAAAACATCTATAAAACTCTCACTTCATTTCTGCTGATCTGATAGCTTTTTCTGTGGAATTACAAAATGCTAAATGCTCATGAGGGTGAACCATAGCAAATAGAATCCTGATGTTCACTTTCTTATTATGCAACAAGACTGTGAAAACGTCCCAATAGGTGTAAGATGAAAATGGAATGAGGTGATAAATAATTTATAACTAGAGAAAACTAATCAGAACTCCTCAATTCCCATTGTCCCCATACAGGTGCTCAATTACTTCCTCGAAGGGGCCAAGAGACCAATAACCTGACGTCGGGGATATAAATGAATTTTATTATTAAGGAAGATATTAAAACTTATATTAGTACACTAAAGTAGCTAATCTAAATTCTGTACAGAATTTCTACCAACCTTTCATGTGCCCTTCTTGATAGGGCTGCTTGCACAGTAGTGAGTTTTGCTAGAGCAATCTGCTGGTCTTACGTAAAATCAGTGATTTCACCTTTACCATAGCCAGTTCTCATGAAGTCTCTGTGAAGTTTGTAATACTTTTTTTTATTTTCTATGTGCTTATCCTGGTCCTTTAAAGAACAAAATTTTCTTTATACATAAATAATATATATACATTAAGAAAAACTAGCAGAATAGTATCCAAGTCTTTCATACAAGACCATCTTCAGAGTTCATTATTCCAACTAAAACTGCCTACCCAAGAACAATCACACAAAATTTACAATGTGAGCAGTGTGCATTGAACATCTGTATATAAGATGCAGAGTTGACTTATTTGTAAGTAGACTAAGCATGATTAAGGATGAGAAAGAAATATTTATATTTTATTAGATACACCAAGGCTGATTAGAATATTTTTTTTAAACCTTCATAAAAAAAGTAACTGTCATCCTCATGTTTTGTTAAGCAATTTTTTAACCCCCAACCTGCCTTTGGAAATAGCAAAATGTATACAACATACTAGTGTACTTCAAGGTAATTTTTCTCATCAAAAAGCACAGTTTCCTAACTGAATTGTGGCTGGTCATTCTCAGTGCTCTGCAATCTTCCTCAGCCATCTGCATTTTGCTTGAATTACTTTGGTGTTGCACGTTTGTATTCAACAAGTGGAAGAAGTGCTAGATATTTATCTTATCGGGGTGTATGACAGAGTTGAAACACGGCTAAAGTAGCATGTTGGTAACAGATATTGTGTTCCTGGGTAATAAGGTTTTAAAAGCAGAGATGAGAGGTGTTTATGAATAAAACCACCAACAAATAGTTGAATTCTTACATACCAAAGAATGAACATGCAATTTATTCTTGCATAGGTATAAAGCTCAAATTGCCTGTGTGATTCCCAAGATTTCAATAAGCATTCTCTTTAGACACAACTACTGAAGTAGGTAATATTTGCTGAATTTGGTCTGTATTCTGTGATTCTCTGCACTGTTTTCCCTAAAGTATTACTATTTACTATGTTTCACTTCAAACATTGCAATCTCTTCCCAAAATACTGCTCTCATGTGAGTTGCACAAAAAGGATATGATAAAGAACCAAAGTACTCTTACTGAATTCACACACCAAAATGCAGTGGATTGCTAAATATCTTGTAAATTTTGCTCCCACCTCAATGTATTCTACCATTTCTTCCTAATCCTTGTTCAGCTTTATCCAAGTTACCTTTGTAGCTTGTAACATTTCAATGACTTGCTTTATTGCTTCCTATCAGTTCTGTCTGACCTTTAAGCAGTCCTTGATTCGATTTCAGATATTCTACTTCATATCCAAAATACCTAGTTAATGTATTATTTTAGTCCTGATAACAACGACTTTGTACTTAAAAATTATATGTGAGAAATGGCAAATATGTCTTAGTATCTTAGTTTCCTAAGATAAAACTTCCTTTATTTTTGAATAAACTACATAACGCTTTTTATATTACCTACTGATGGCCAAACTCACTCGGCTTTAAAGAGTATGGGTTTCCAGTAAAACATAATTTGGATGTAGCATAGTAATGTATGGGTATCTCATTCTTGGACAAGGACAAAATGATACAAAGTGATACAAAACCCTTAGCACTTTCAGAGATATGAACTTCCACAGTTAAGAATTTGTATCTACTATAAGTGTAGGTATAAGGCAGTTGTATCTCATCCCAATGCATTCCTATCTGTTATTTCTTACCAAGTTTGTGGAATCTACTCAACTCCTCCAAATACTTTAACCCTGAGACTATCAGCCTGATAAAAATCACTCATTTCTGCCACGACTGCTAAGCACATACAATTTAAACAAAGGGGAAAATATAGAAAAACCAGTAATTTAATGTAGAAAATACATATTTTACAAATAAATTCAAAGCTTAAATTTCTTTCTCTCCTCTAGTTTTTAAATCAGCCTGTATCCCTTTCCCTGGAGAAAATAAAAAAATATAAGCACATGCATCAACACTGTTCTATGGCATTGATGCTAACAGTCAGCCTTTATCAAACTGTATGTTCTTAAAATAAAATGCAAATTTTACTGTTAGTTTAACTCTGCTTTATAGATACAGCTGGGAGAACAAAATGGCTGCATCTATACCTATATACCTCTATACTTTTTACCTTTTCATAGCTCTTAAGACTCAAACATTGTCAGGTACTGATTTGTGTTCTGGAAATAGCTAGGAAGAGCATCATAACAAATCACTAGATAGTAAGAGATATCAAAGCCTATTTTGAAGAAATGAAAGGAATTCATACATTGGGGTGTGAACTTAATTTTCTCACTAGCACTAAATGTTTCAGCTTTGCTCTATCTGAAGTTAAATATGCTTCAAATCTTCCTGATTTCAAATACTTACAGTCTTTCTTCATACAAAGAACCTTTTGCTATGCTACAACATTTACCTTGTCACACTGCAGACAAGATGCACATGAAACAAACCAAAACTCTAATATTCATTTACGTGGGATTGTTTTTTATATTGCTTTTTGTTGTGCTAGTCTCACTCTTCATTGCACATTTTCTGTGCACAACACCCGAGAGAGAGGGAGCTGATTGTGAGAATGCTGACAGTCAAGTTCTTTGTTTTGGGTTTTGGTGTTTTGGTTGTTTGAGGTTTTTGCTTGTTTTAAACCAGAGACAGTGTAATTTTTTTCACTAGTCTATAAACAGTCACACTTTGGAGATATTTTTGGCATTATATTCTAAAGGCTTGGATTTCTCAAACTACTATTTACTTTACTAAACTTTTCTGAAGTGGAAGGAAACTTCATGGTAAGAATCTCAAATGAGTAAAACTCAGCTGTGCTACTTTGACAAGCAAATTAACTCCAGCTGAAATCAGAATGTTCTCTTGTAAATGGAATGCATAAACTCTTGCAAATTCAGGCCGTATGAGCACCAGTGACTTTAACAAGCCCCAAAGCAGCTGGAGATTCCCTAGTATCTCTCTACAAGCTGGAATAATCACACAGTGCTCAGTTTTAGAAGCTGTTTTGGTCATTGGACCTTGAGTTTAAAGTGCTGAGTCTTCATAAGACCATCAGGAGCAGCAGCAATACAGTGCATGACCCAAAAATACATGTGAGATGAATTATTGACAGTATCAGTGAATAAACACCATTACACATCAGCCTCAAAAGCACATTATAGGGGTAGAAGTTCTACTTATATTTTGATCAAAGACTTGAAGTGAATTAAATCATTATCTCTATTCATCCTTCAAGCAGCATTAGCTTACAACAGCCCTCTCCTGCTCCTCATCAAAATGTAACAAAAGACACCCCTTACCCCATAAGCTTGTGTAGAGAACTACATCAGTTAAATAATAAATTAATTCTGTAGTCAAATCGTAATTATACATGGCTAATCTTTCTCCTGCATACTGTCAGCAACAATGATGAATGCGTCTAAATATGCAGGTGATCTGTTTTTCAGTGAACAAAACATCACAGGCTCATGTCCTGTTTTCCTCCTTGTTTCTTTAGGTTTTTCCTTTCCAATCTCTTCCCAGCTCAGGAAGCCTCTCCTACCTACTAATCAGTGGTCAGTCTTGACTTTTACCACAAGGAAAGGTGTAAAACCAGATAGAGGGAGAAAAAATGAAACAGCTATAACAGCCAAAAAGCATACATAATTTATTTGGGAAACAATAATAGTAAAGCAATAGCATTTTGATGTGAACAATAAGTAAAGCACCCTCACCAGCACTGACTTGGTGCTCCCATCTTCCTAATGTCTTGTTGGCAATTTGTATTCCCCTTTTGTATACTATATAGTTTGGAGTCCATTCTATTACATGCTTTGAAAACCAATCCTGTAAACCCATTCCTGAGTAAAGATTACCATTGTTTAAATTAGGTGTTTCTGCATTCCAGTGTTATTCACATCTTTTCTCTACAAGAGATAAAATGAACAAGAATCTCCCTTTTCCATGAATATTATTACCTCTATGAACATTGATTGTGCTCATCAATACACAGTCATACGTATGCATGTTGTGTGATCGTATGCACATGTGTGTGTACAAATCCAAGCTCTTCAACTTTAGGTAAAAAATCCTTTATATCATAATTCCAACATATACATAAAATGTCCTAAATTTCCAAAGGAATAGAACATGAGGAAACCTGCCTATTGAATTTATCTCTTGAGAGAAATTTGATAACTAGATTCACTAGAAATTTTCTATGGATTTCAGTACAGTGTATGTTAAGACTTTAGTCTGCAAGAGTTTGATTTTATTATCTTTGGAGATGTGCTGCAAGGATGTCTCCATTTTGTGCTTATTTTTTTGTTTGTTTGTTTGGTTGGTTTGTTTGTTTGGTTGGTTTTTTTTGTTTTGTTTGGACATGAAAATTTAGTATGTATTTATTGACTATTACAAAACTTGGGTTTCTCCAACCTCCTCAGCATATTGTTTCAATCAGGATCCCAGGTTCAGATCAAATACCTTTCTTACTTTATCAAACCTTTACACATCACTAACCATTACTACATGTGCTTCCTTTGGCACAGTAAGTTCATGCTTTGCTCTGAGGAGGGAGGAAAATGTATACAAGTTTGATTCCATAATCATATGAAAACCTACCTGGTACCCTTTGGTTTTCCTTCCCCCGGTCATCTGGCCACTCTGGGGCTAGTCTGCGGCTCCAGGGGTGTGGTGTGGAGCACTGCCTCCAGTGTGCCAGGGATAGGCAGCCACTGCCAGGCTGGGATACAGGCGTAGGGGAGGGCGTGCAAAGCAGGGCATCACCTCACCAGGGCAAAGCCCGACCTGCCCCCTCCCCTCACACACACCCGAGATGTTTCAAACCAGCAATCCTTCCAATCTCTCACAGGGCCCTCACAGAAGGTAATGTGAGATCTGATTACCTGGGATGTGGAGAAGACTGAGAGACTGAATAACTTTTTTGCCTTGGGCTTCACTGGCAAGTGTTCCAGCCATACTGTTTAAGTTGCAGGAGGCAAAGGCAGGGCCTGGGAGAATGAAGAACTACCCATGGTAGAATAAGATCAGGTCTGAGACCACATAAAGAACCCAAGGATGCAGGAGTACATTGGACCTGATGAGATGCATCTGTGGGTCCTATGGGAACTGGCAGAGGAAGTTTAGTAGCCTGTCACTACCTAAAGGTACTGACATGGCCATTGACATGGGCATGTAGTGATAGGATGAGGGGGAATGGTTTTAAACTGAAAGAAAGTAGGTATAGATTAGATAGTAATAAGAAGTTCTTCATTGTGAAGGTGGTGAAGCACTGGAATAGCTTACCTAGAGAAGTTGTGGATGCCCCATTCCTGGAAGTGTTCATAGCCAGGCTTGGTGGGGCAACCTGATCTAGTGAAGGGTGTCTGCCTATGTCAGGGGGGTGGAAACTAGATGTTTGGTCCCTTCCAATCCAAACTATTCTATAATTCTATAGTTCTAGGATTCTAAATCTTTGACAGAATAGTATAAGCCTTTTTTTCTCAGAAAAGTGTTATCAATTCAGTTTTCTGAAAGATACTAAGACGAAGTTGTTCTCATAATGTGAACGATATTATAAGTTAATAGCATCCTCTGTTTTATTTAACTTCGTCTGTTTGGAAATATATGCTTGTATTGCTAGCTTTCAACTTGGCTTTGTTGTCAGTACAACACTAAGATGAATAAGTAAAGTCTTCACTGTTGTTAGAATTGTTATTCCTACCCATCTGGGAATGGAGTAAACAATATATAGGTAGACTTATTTGCAGAATTAAAGCTCTTTTTTAGAAGCAGAAGAGCTAGAGACCTTTCTTTGTTTAATGGAAGCTCACATTTTGCAGAACTATGCAAAATATGGAGAAAGAACCTCAGGGAGTTTAAGTTGCATTAATGTGCAGTGAATCACTGCTGTAACTCATTTAAACTCTAATATGGTGTGCATCACTGAGGAAACAGAGTCCTAAATTCTCAGGAGGTGTGAATATTTTGCACTGGCCTTGCTCATATTTCAAGACATGGCATTGTCCTTTGGGACAGGTCATAACGGCCAAATACTCTAGGCTCTGTACATTCATGTAGTATCTCGGCACCTTCTGCATAAAATCAATTGCATCAATAATTACATGAAGTGGGTAAAAATACTGCTTACGTTTTTTAAAGACACTGTCTAGCAGTTGAAGCTATGGAAGGGGCATATAAATGGATCATTTAATATGAAAAATTTTGGTCATTCACACGGGTTTTGGCCATTTTATTTTGATACTATGAAGGTAGTATAAGTCTTCTATTGGAACTATACTAAACAAATCCAGTATCTTCTTTTCTAAAACTAGGAGATTCACTGAGTCATAACAAGAGCAAAAGAACTGTAGGCTATTTGTACATCTTCATGCTTGTGTCCATGTCATCAACTGACAGGAGGTTTAAGTACTTCAGTTTGCTGTCTTCTTCCTGTATAAGAAGTCAGGGATAATACCTGAATTCAGACCACAGTACAGCCTCCAACATGATATATTTTTCATCCAAATACTTCTGTTGAAAGAACAGAAGAAAGAAGACATAAATTTCCTTTATCATCCTGAGACGGTAGTTTGCACTTCCTACAACACAGATGATTTCTGAAGTGAGTGGAAAGTGAGCATGCCTGCAAGCTTGTAAGTACCTGGGAATGCATTCATAGATATTATTCACATATTTCCACTGAAACTGTGTTAAATAAATAATGCCACATAGTCAATTCAACGTGAAGCATAGAATCAAAATGTAAGAGGTTTTGTGATCAGCAATTTTACCAAGCTTATTTTTAGAAATATGTTTCTTGGATTACAATAAATGGCCCTTATGCTTTGTTTTCCAACCTTATTCTCAGAAATTAGTTCTTGAAACACAGTGTCCCTGATGCTTGTTGGTACTATGTGGTTATTCTTCAAGATTTTGTCCATCACTACCTGAGCATGAATTAATACTGAGAACTTTGATTTATGGATAGATATATTCAGTGTTTTTCTAGTTTAAAAGAATATTATTTAACACAACAATGGATTTCCGATGACTTTGCAAAGTTCTGTAAAGTATTTGGCCTCAAAATCTGTCCTAGTCACAGTTCTTTGTATGCGAATAGAACAAATAGTAGAACTTCCAGTTCAGTGATAGAGAATGGGAATGAAGGAAGGAAAGGGAAGACTCTCATCTTAGATAATTTAATTTTAGCTTCTAATAATTTGCATATACAGTTATCAACAACTTTAATGAGAACTGAGTATTTAGATCCTGTTACAAGTTGGAAAATTTTAAACTGAAGTTCCCCTTTAATCATATTACCCCTGTTTGATACTTTGTCAAATGAGCTCAAGGTTCTTTAAATATCGAAATGCTGAGATATCAAGTACAGATATAAAGGAAACACATATGGCATGAAGTAGGAACTGGGCATATGGAAACCCTAATTATGCCCCAAGGGAAAAATCAACAGCTGGAGAAACAGAAATAGGATCAGTTCTGTTCTTTGGGAAATTTGGGTTCAGATCCAACTGGATAAAGACTGTATCTGGCCTCCTATTTTCTTTAAGACACTCCTCAAAAATGTAGATAAAATTGGTTACCTCATCTTTATTTCTATGAAACAAGTATGTTTTTTTATAATTTCCTGCAAAACCATTTTACAGATTCAATCAAAATGTCTTGGTAGTCAAGTGATGACTAAAACATCGAATTTTGATGCTGGTGGAGGACAGTGAGAAAGGGCCATATTGAACCACAATAAAGCCACAAATGCAGCCACTTAAAAAAAAATTAAAAGTAGGGTTCTAGTAACTACCCAAAATTTCAGAAACTTACATATTTATGTCATCTACACATTTTCACAAATCCTTTTTAAACATTTTTTTAAATTTTGTAAGGAACACACTGTTTTGGTAGTAAACTAAAAATATTTGGGACTTTTTTCCAGACTTTTTGCCCTATAAAACTGTAGCAAATTTGCCATCAACCTGCAGAAATGCTTAAATGTCAAAATCAAGTGCCTTATCAAAATTTTTAATATGCATCCTCTTATAATTTATTATTTCTTCCAGTTGCTTGTCACATGTTTACAAAAAAATGTACTTAATTTCTCATATCTATGTTATTGAGAGACAGTAAATATTGTACATATATGCATAATTAACTCTATTTCATGTATTTAAAACATACACTAGCAGCTTTAGGGAGTCAATTATCCTTTCACTGCTCTTAAGTTTTAGTATAGTTGAATTTTGATATCAAAGAGATGGACAGAGAAGAACTCTTTGGAGTTCAACAAAGGCAGATACAGGATCCTGCACCTGGTGAAGAAAAGCTCCCATGTACCAGCACAGGCTGGGCACTGTCCTGCTGGCGAGCAGCTCTGCAGGGAAAGACTTAGGGGTCCTGGTGGACAACAAGCTGTCCATGAGCCAGCAGTGTCCTTGTGGCCAAGAGGGCCAAAGGCATTCTGGGGAACAACGTTGCCAACAGCTTGAAGGAAGTGATCCTGCCCCTCTACCCAGCCCTGGTGAGGTGCATCTGGAGTGCTGTGTCCAGTTCTGGGCTCCTCAGTACAAAAGAGACATGGAGCTCCTGGAACAGGTCCAGAGGAGGGTGACAAAGGTGATGAAGGGACTGGAACACCTCTGTTATGAGGACAGGCTGAGGGAGCTGGGCCTGTTCAATCTTAAGAAGACACAGCTGAGAGGGGACCTCATCAATGTCTATCAGTACCTGAAGGGAGGGTGGCAGGAGGATGGAGCCAGGCTCTGCTCAGTGGTGCCAAGCAACAGGACAAGAGACAATGGGTGGAAGCTGATGCACAAGAAGTTTCACCTGAATATGAGAAAGAAATTCTTTATTGTCCAGGTGCCCATGCACTGGAACAGATCGCCCAGAGAGGTTTTGGAGTCTCCCTCACTGGAGATTCAAGAACCATCTGGACACAATCCTGTGCCATGTGCTATAGAACGACCTTGCCTGAGCAGGGAGCTTGGACCAGATGACCCACTGTGATGCCTTCCAACTTGGCCCATTCTGTGATTTTGTGATTCTGTATCACAAGGTGTTATATAATTTAATAAAAATTCTCGACAACCACCTTCTGCAGTATTCCTTAAGGGGTGCTACCAAACCCGTGCGTACCTAAACATAAACCCTAATCCTCTGACTTTCAGTTGTTTCATTTGATTATTAATTCCAATTAGCAACAAAACATGCTGAAGAATACATTTAGTGCTGGTAGCTCGGTGTGATGCTACAGTGCCTGTTGCAGGTTGAGCTTGGGGTGGTGTGAGCCAGAGGCAAGAGCCTGTGAACTGGCACCGATCTTTGCACAGCAAAGAGCGTGAGGATTCATGGCACCAGCCAGGTGGCCGGACACTCAGAGACGCAGGAGCCAATTGCCACAGACTCTCACGCGCTTAGACGGCGAGGGTATAAAAGCTCACTGTTTCCTTTGTTTCAGGTCCCTCCCCAGAAACACCAACTTGAGAAGTTATTCTGTTGCTGCACCATGATAAAATTATTTAAAGGAACCAAAGGCCTGAGACTCTGCTACAGGAAACCCGGTGTTGAGCTGGTAGGAAAATCTGGTCTGACTGCATGAATGTGGTGAGGTAGGAAGTCAAGGGTGTCCCCTCGGGTTACTGGAGCAATCCAGAACTTCACTCCCAGGAGTTAAAGCCTCAAGTGGTGGGACTGTGACTGACAGAGTGGCTCCTGAATGTTCAGACAAGAAGTTTTCCCTAACAAATATTCAAAAGACATAATAAGAATACCTTAATTAGTTATTTCTCAATTCTTCAATTATCCTTAGGAAAAAAATTAACCTCCTGAAACCATTTTAAAGAAAAGTAAACATCCCTTTATTTGTTTAATTTGCAAAGTGTTTTTTCTTTCTTCCTTTGAAGGGCTTGGATTCTTGTACCCTATTCTTACTTTTGAAAATATCCTCCTTCTGTATATGCATATGATTCATGGTTTCACTTTACTGCAACACTCGTAGTAACTTTTCTATTTGAGTAAAAATTTTCTACAGTGACCATCTGAATTTGCTGCCTTTGTGTTTTCAGATTTTCTTGTTTTAGTTTGTTTTGCTTTCAAGGAGATATTTCTTGTCAAGATATGAAAAAAAAAGGTGGAAACAACTGACAGAATTATTACAGTATAATAATGATAACTTTAAAATAACAGCACAAAATGCATGATATTGTCTATTCAGAACAATTAAAGAAATAATTTCTGAGTAGCCAAATAGCCAGTTTTTGTCTGTTCCCATGTTTAAAAAAAAAATTAAAATGTAAATGTTGAAAAATAAAATATTTTCTCTCTGATCCTTCTTGTGAGATATACCACAAGAAAAATTCTTTCCCAAACAAACATGCAGAAAACATGTTTACAGAATGCATTTTATCCATTACATTTTTTTTTGACCCTTTGACTTTTTCCTTTAAGTGTGAGTACCTTGGCAAGAATCTATCTCACATTGATTCCTAGAAATCTAATGTAGGCTCTAGAATGTAAATCAAGTAAAACTGATGTGTTATGAAAGGCCTGAGGCCTGACCAAATTAACAGCACAGCTGGATCTTTTGCGAGTTCTGAGAAAACTGGATGACACATTGCATATGCTCCAGATCTTGATTCCCCCCTGGTAGGACACGAGCAAACTCTACAGCTCTTCACTGGATGGCATCCAAGTTCAGCGTGTACGGGGGAGAGCCCAGTGGCACAGACAGAGGCAAGCATTTCTGGGTAGGAAAGCAAGGGACAGTACAGCTAAGAAGTTGAAAAACAAATTCAAATGATTGCTAAAGGATGGAATCACAGGGAAGTGACAGCACTTCACTCTCAGCTTTCTCTGCTGAGAGCACACAAACATATTTTCTGCTTCTTTTTTTTTTTTGTTAGAACACAGTTAATGATTCTTTTGAATATTCAGAATAAGTTACTGCTGAAGCATTTGAAGAAAGGGATAGCAGTTTCGTTTGAGCCTTTAGCTTGAAATATGCCAACTCTGTAAGTCAGGTGATCAGTTCAGTCTTCTAGGGTACAAAAAATATTGCATTATGTAGTGATGCTAACAAATTCCTTCATACAGGATAGAGGCTCAATAAGTCTGTACAGACTAGGCATTCTAAAGGTGTTTTTGCTCCTGACAAAATGATTTTTCTATAAGTATTTCCTCTCTGAATTTCTGAACCCTATGCATGATCTTTACTCATTGAAAATATGAAATGATTTCATAAAACAGTATTAATCCCTTTTTAAAATTCTGGTTAGTTTTTTTTTTTCTGTTTTATATTTTATTAGAAATATTGTATCAAGTCTAGAGATTTTCAAACAGACATTTTCATAATTATTTTCTTTCCATAAGAAGGTCAACTGTGTACATACTTTTCTATATAAAAACATCTTCATAAAATATGTCAATGGGATACTGATTCCTAAATGTTGTAGCTATATCATGGGTAAATAACATGACAAAATAATACAATTTTAAATAATTAACTGATTGAAGACAATATTGCCAGCAATATACTAATTATTATTTAGTATAAACTCAGCTCCCGCTATTATCCATGTCCAGAAAAGTAAGTACTCAAAAATTACTCATAATACTCATATTAAGTACTCATATACTTTTAACACCTCTCAATACAAGTTAGAATGGGGAGAAGTAAAAGAGGGGGGTTTTTTACTTTTGCATTCTTTTCAGGAAACAAAAGATATATTCTATACTGCTACTTGTTTGGATTCTTGTATTGATTTTTTGATGATACTTACAGCCTTGCAAGTTTACTGGACATTAATGAGGAAACCAGTGGTCTGGCAACTGGCTATATTATAAACAAGACGCTCTTGGAATAAAGCTAATTTAACACAAAACTAACAATTTCATCTCTATCAGTGTCAGTCTAATATTAATGGGCACTGCGATGTTTCTGAGGCAAGTATTGACTTCATTTAAAATCTAGGGAACCTAGGGATAATAATCAGTGTCTAAAACTTATAACACAGAATATACTTAAAACAGAATAATAAATAATCCTAAAAAGAGAGCAATACGAGCAAAGCCTTCAGATTTTCAGAATCTCTGAAAGTTTTCTAAGTACCTCTGGAAACTTGATAGAACCTTTTATACACTCTCAGTCTCCCACTGTTTTTTTCTCAAAGCCGCTTGTTTAATATTCCTTTCTGCTTTCTTTCCTTACAGCCAGTGAGTTCACCTTTGCCTACTTTTTTGAATACCTGAAACGAATCTGACTTGTGAAATAAAACTGAAGACTAATTAGACTATATCCATAGACTAATTAGACTATATCCATATGATCTTACTTTACTACAGAGGTTATTACTGAGACAAAAACTTGATTGGAATGAGCCTTGGGGTAAAATATCATATTATATGGAATAAAGTCTGTAGCATCACTTAATAGCTCTCTGAGAAGGATTTTTCAGGATGCCTTTTCTCTGTCTACATTTAGGTATGTAGATACATTTAGGTATGTAGAATAATACACAGGATTTTCTGTTGGAATGACATATGTTAAGATAGAAGTTAATCACAGCCTAACATCGTCAATTTAAATTAAGGTTCCAGAAGAAAAATCTAAGAGAAAGAAAGAGAGTTACAGTATGCCAAAATATAACTTAGTCCTGGAAGTTGTTATAAAGGGTACTGAATGTTATATTTCATTGGCAATAAAATGTAAGCAAGGCTGTTAAATTGCGGATAGGCACTATATGTTTGCATTGCAAATGTGCATTGGTGATTTTGATGCACAAAATCAGACAGACTTAAGATCAAATGAAGTGAAATTATATGTAAGTTTCTCTAAGGTCCATCAAATTGCTAATTTAAATTAGAAGATACATCTATCACTTGTATTTTTTTCATTTGATGCTCACTTACAGTAGGACTTTTATTCCAGTTATTAGTTACTTACTGAGGGACAATTTCAATATACTGATCAAGGTATATAATTTACACTCATATTTAAATTCTAATGACCTAACATTTCTAAAGCTATTGACTCACTTGCTCAAAAATAAGGATGTATAGGTCAAGCACCATTTGAAACCCTTTACAGTATTACAATATGTAAGACAGTGACATGAGGCTACCAGATACTAAAGACTTTTAGGGGACCCATTGTTCTCAGCAGCTGGAGGACAGGTAGTATGCCCTTGTTGCCGACACTCACCTCAAAAGACATGAGCAATCAATTAGTAACCCATCTTAAAGTGACTAAATTAAGCCCAGAGTGTGTGAATTTCTTTATAATTAAAGAAATGAGAAAAGTACCTTTGAAGATCAAAAGAGGAGATTTCTCCTCTTGATTTAATTGCCATATCTTAGGTAAAATTTTTTCTTTTGTAAATACTAAGAGACATATCCACTGACTGCCCCAGAACGTAGAAAATCAGTAGACAGAAATTAAATGTCTAGGTAATACATGGTGGATCTCAACTTGTGCATCTACAGAGGATGATTGTAGTTTCACCATTTTTCATTTCCAATTGTGTCATTATCATCTCCAATTGCAAAACAATTGGATGCACTTTTTTCTCTCTCAATAACTGTTTTCCTCAAATAAAGAAATATTTTATTAAGTTTTACCTTTCCTTTGAGCAGGACACTTCTGCAGTCTCTTTGATGTGGTATCTGTGGGACAACCTGTGAAGAAAATGTCAACAACAATAAAGTAACAAGAAATTTTCCCGCAGATGTGCTAACTCTTCAAAGTTGAAAGGGTGGGTACCTTCTTTTAATAGATTTCAGAAAAGAATGCGACATGTTAGCATTAGCATTTCAGGGTAGCCCCTGGAAAGAGCCTCAGAAACATCTGTTTGAAGGATAGATTAAACTCTTCTAAAAATTACAATTTTGGTATTGTAGTGTATTAGCAATTTTCATTATTTATTTCCCCACATATCTGCTTTGTAGCTGAATTACTGAGGATACTGAATTGTCTTGTTTCTTTTGTGCATATATAGATATATATACACATATATATACACATGTATATGCGTATATATATGATGCACTAATGCACTTTTTCTTCACTTACTGCTCTCTATTCTTTTGCAATGTGCACTTTTGAGTGCACTCCATCCATCTGTAATAAATTCAAACAAATGCTTTTTTTCCCCAATGCAGTTGCTTGTGGATTGATGTTCTCTGTGTAGATAATGAGAGAGCAACTTGACATTCCGTGCTAAGAGTTACAGCATATTTACCAACTCTGTATGCCTGCTTTTTCTAAAACTTGGTTTCAAATACTTGTGATTTTTGAAGATGGCAACATGTTACATAAAGAGTATTGTAGTATGTGCTTCAAGTTACACGACTATATATTATGCACCATCATTTGATGAAGTACTGTGAATCTGCAATTCAAGAAATGCAAGTATTCGAAGTAGTTTATTTTGGCTTAAGAATACTTGTAGTGTTTCTGTTCTTTTTCAGCAGTATTATGTATATACACATATTCTAGCTCCAAATGAATCAGATCAAATTCCAAAGTGCAAGGAACACAAATGTCCATATGGGTTGATTAATCCTTATAGAAGGGTTTTTCTTTAGTTTGTTTTTAATATCTAATTTGTACTAAGAAATGGTACAGCTTCACAAAATTGTAGATTCACAGAATTATAGAATGGTTTGGGTTGGAAGGGGTCCTGAAAGTCATCTAGTTTCAGCCTCTCTGCCATGGGCAGGGACAGCTTTCACTACACTGGATTGCTTAAAGCCCCATCCAATCTGGCCTTGAACATTTCCAGGGATGGAGCATCCAGAGTTTCTCTGGGAAACCTGTTCCAATGCACCATCATAGTGAAAAACGTGAACCAAAGTTCAGCTCATGTAAGTTTATTTCACCTAAATAATCTTTTGACACATGGAGTAAAATAATTAAGGGTATCTCTACAAATTTGACATCATGTTGCAATCCAGTTTTTCTGTAGCCATATAAGGCCAACTTTTCACAGCCATTTAATAGTCCAAACATGCAGCAAAATAGAAAAGTCCCATTCAGAAACTTAATTCTCAGTAGAATCTAGGAAGAACTAGATGTAAATACATGAGTTAAGAGTATAAAGTCCTTGTGCTTCTGGGCCAAGGTTGAGGTTGTTAGTCATTTACGCATTTTTGAAATCCACTAGAGGCCAATGCGCACCTGAGTAAAGACCTTTGAAAACTATGCTTTTAGGAGACCAAGTTAATGCATGTATCCCTTGGAAAAAGAGTTATGCCTCGAATAAAGGTAAGATGCAATTCACCTAATTTAGTCCTCAAAGTTAGATGCCTAATCCAAGCTTGTCATTCATGCCAACTTTTTCTTCAAAGTGAAGAGACAAAAAGAGAGGACTCCTGAGAGTGATTCATCCATTCTTAAGACCAACATTTAAGGAAGGCAAGATAAATTGTCCTCAAGAGAAGCCTATCTCCTTCCTTTCTGACACATAAAGGAGTTAAGTCAGATACCTTAGACTACATGCTTAACTTCTGGACAGTGAAAGATTAGGTGAATCCTACCCTTTTTTCTATATGACACATATTCAGAAGTGTTTATTCCTTTTCTAGATGTTCCTTTCCCACAGGAACTGCACTGATACATCCATCATTGTATAAACATCAATTCTCTAAGGTACTGCAATTTGTTATTGTGATCTTAGAAATACTTTACATTATATTTAACTTATTGCACAACAAATTATGCAAGACAATTTTGCCTCTTTTTTCACCTACCTCCTGTCACTGTCTATGGACTTGCATTATATTTTTCCAGAATTATATAACAGTCAGAGAAAGAAACTGAGGTTTTTGGTTTTTTTCTTACTAATAAAAAATGAATTTATACAAATAAATTCCTATAGAAAGAGGAAAGGACCAATATAGAAGAATATCACAATATTACAGTCAAAACTCCTTGCTTAAGACTTTAGTCTTAAAATTTTGCTGGTAAAATTATATCAGAGAAAATGTCAGTCCTTCAACTACAAAATCAGAGACAATGATTGTAGGCCAAGGGCCAGTTCCTGTTCCTCCATATCCCAGTAGAGGAACAATGGGATTCCATGAAGTAAACAATATTTTTCAGTGATAATAGACAATGCAAATCCCAGACTGCACCCTTTATCTTGGGGTTTATTCTGTTCTGTATTAGTGAATTTAATGTCTGGAAGTATCGAAATCCATCCTTTTTTGTCTCTAGCTAAGTCAGTGATAGCTATGAGTCTTTAATATTTTGTTCAATAAGAGATAGTTCTTGCACTGGCAGTGGTGGAATTTCGGGTCTATAGATTGGACATGAAATTTGTTTTTGGAGTATACACAGAGTAAAAACACAAAAAATTCAGAAAAGTACACAAAAAATTCAATAGATATTATTTACTATCCTTATTTTCTATAACAGTGATACCAAACACCCCAAGTATACTCAAATGGCCAGAAGCAAATATTTTAATTTTGTCTAGTTGCCAGTGTTAACAATTGTAATTGCAAAGATTTTCTTTTATTCAACTACTTCAGATTTTCACAGTCAATTTTGCTGCCTGCAACCAAGCATTATATTTACTCTTAAATAACTCTAAGTTTATTGATTTTTATGGGGTAGGGGGGAATAGGGAATAGGTCTAAATCTAAACTGCTGGTAGCTAAAGAAAGAGCAGTAGACTGTAAAACTGACATCTGATCAAGAAAAGCGCGATTAATGCATATCTGTAGCTGACAGATGATTTGGTTACATGCAATTCTGAATCATCAGTTATACCTATTCCAAAACACAGAAGACGGTGGCAAGTTCTCACAACCAGATTGTTTGTTGAAAATGTGTTCTTATTTGTAATTCTCGTAATGTAATTCTACAGCTATTAATGTGACTGACAAAGTAAACATCATACAGGATAGGTGGATCTACAAAAAACCAAATGTAAAATAAACATGATTAACACAGAGTAATGAATTTGACAATTCCAAAGGGTTAAATTTCTTCTTGTTTCCATTTGTGACATGTAATTAAATGTTATCTTTATTGACTCAAAGCCAACAAAGGGAAAAGCCAGATCAGTTACTTCTGTCTGTAAAGTTTGGTCAACAATATGTCCTGCCTCATTTTGAGCTTCAGGAATCCTGAAGCAAACAGAATTTTGATTAGTCAACCCCTATACTACTTTATGGTTTTATTATTCTTTCATTTCAGCAGGGAAAAAGTTTTTACAAGGTCTGGGATATTATCAAAGGCATTCCAGGTGTTGAAGACAAATTCCCTGGCAGATAGCTTTATGCTGAGACTAGTTCTAGTCTTCACTTACAGCTATTTCAGGTGAAAATTGTCAGAACTACCTCATTAAAATAAAACAATGCAAGATTTTTCCTAACAAAATAAAAAAAATCTAATTTATGTGTATGGTTTCCCTTGTAGTGTGAAAGTAATTCTTAACCAAAATATGTAGTTTTTGAATTGCTGTGTCAACACCACAGACACTTACAATAGTGGAGAAGGATTACTATATAAGGTCACTGCTACACTTGCAATAAGTGGAGAGGAATACTACATAAGAATGAAATATTTGTCTCAAAGCGCCACCTTCTTTTTCTGAAATAGGTGGTATCTGCTAAATGTGCAGTGTTGTTATATATATGCATGTTAATTTTGATGATATACATAAGACTCTGCCAGTTAATATGAATGTGTGACACATGTATGGGAATCCCAAGACTAGTGTGATACTCCTAGACTCACTGCTTTGTGAGGGCAATAAGCCTTAGAAGAAAAGGCCAGAGTGGAGCTGAAGATAGATTAGATGAATGAAATGTTACCAGGGCTGAAGGACTCTCTTTGATAACCTTAAGGATGGTGGACAAGTGTAAGGTGGAAGGAACCAAGGAGGGTGGTTGAACTCAACAGAACTATGTTTGATAATATAGACTGCTGACATGGTTAATATGAATTAAAAAGGGAGATTGAGGACAAGTGAATTTGTTGTTATCATGTGAAATAAAAGATAAATTCTTAGAGAATGAGAAATAGCTTTGGCTGCTCCTTGCCTGAATTGATCTCTTCTGCCATTCTGGCACACGACCACTACTCTTTTGCACTAGGGGGCAGAAGCAGATCTACTGCTTCTGCAAAGCAACATCTGCAAAGACTGTGTAAAAGAAAAATCACATTACTGAGTAAAAAATACACATTACCTTCATAGGTAATTTCATTCACATTCCCCAGATAGGTGGTACTTACATACATATGTATTTTCTCCCATGGAAACAGAAAAGCTAATAATTTACCTGTGTGTGCTTCACCTTGGGAAAATTGTTTTGATAACCATGGCTTCTTTGATTATTATGAAAATAATAATTTCTTTCTGGATTTGGGTAGGGGACCAAAAATAGAGAATCACACCTCTCTGTGTCACGTGGAGAACCATATAATTCTGTGGATTGGGAATTCATTTATTAAGCAGGATGGCTCAGATAGAGAGCAACTTCTAGTCTAGTGTTTCTGCCTTACACATCATACAGCAGCTATAGTCCCTTTCCCTCTGGTCCGGGTTAGGCTGGCTGCAGGATCCAGGCTCACAGAACAATCATGCCGGACCTGTCCTTCTCCTTGTTCTGTCTGAAGGCTTGGCCCGTGTGCAGAAGGGTTTCATCTTGGTCGCAGTCTTTGACATTATGTATGAGGTCCAGATGTGGTGTGCTGATCTCACCTCCTATGGGGTAATTGTCTTCTCTATTACATTGTAAAGTGGATTATCAACACAAGCTGCTAACGGCCTTGTTAATCAGGCAGCCTGAGGCCAATCACTTCGACTTTCTCTATATCTAGGGCTGATTAGCTGTTATCACCGTTATCTCCATGGTTCCTGTCATTCACCTTCCCTGGCCCCAAATGTGTTAAAAAAGGGTGAAATCAGCAATAGGCACATAAAAACATTCCTTGTTCTGGGCTGTAGCATAAGGAAGACATGTACAAATTGCTCGGTGTTAGAAGGTTTTCAAAGTTACCAAGTCTTTCTGAATGTAGAGTGGAGAAGGAATTGTTCAGTCTTCCCCTCATTTCAGCCATATACATACCTCTGCATAATGCAGTGCATTTACTTGACTCACGCTCCAGAGCACAAAGTTCTCATTGTGATTTAGCCTATGGCAAAAATATCAACTGGTATTTTTTTCTGACTAATTGGTTGATTTGTTGAAGTAAAGGTTCCAGCTTTTTCAACTCACCATTACATTAAGTAAATATGTGATATTAAAATATATCCGTTTACATTTTTCAGTTGGACGAAACTAGTAAGGCTTGGATTCTGAGATTTTTTAGAACAACATAGGATTTTTGAGCCTTCACTCCTTTTAGATCTTGTGCTTACATCCTTCAAATAGGAGGCTTCTTCCAAGTCCTAAGAAACAGAACAATCCCTAGATAAAAAAAAAATACAAAAACATTAAAATTTCTCCCTGGTTAATAAGACTGGAAAGCTCTGATGTTTCTGAGGCAGAACTAGGTAAGAGGTGAGTACTCATCTTCTTCATTGCCTGGAAACATTAACTTGCTGCTGCTGAGGAAAGGTCAAAGTATATGAGTTGATAGCTCCTGATGAGTGTCTAGGCACCATTTATCCTTTCTCCCAGTGCTGACAGGAACAAAAGATGCAGTTCTTCATGTCTCTCCTGCCCATAACAAGACGAACTGAGGTCTTTTTGAGGAGTTCAAGTGCCATAATACTTTATGGAAGCACTATGTATGTTTCTTTATATATAGTACAGAATTTACTTTCAAAAGCAGTGAAGAAATGAAAACTGACAAAAAAATATCATCAAGGAAATAATACAAAAGTATTGAAAAAAACTTAGTCCAAATCAATTCCTCGTCACAATTTCTTTTAATGGACTTACAAATGCTAATAGCAAATGAGCAGACATGGGTATTTGTGGGACCATATATTTCAGCACTATTGCTAACTAAAAGTTATAGCAAAATAATGGAATAACAGTCTGTGATCACAACAGTAATCACAGAATTGCCATTATATTCCTCCGTTCCTCTGGTCTCCTTTGAACCCTTTCATTGCTTAGTCCTGAAGTAGTAGGTTCAAGATATTTTTGGCAGGTGTGCATTATTTGTCCTGTGTCTCATGTACATTTTTGTACTGAATGGAATGCATCAGAAACAGAGAAGGTAGAGTTGTCAGGGCAGACTAATGTAACTGATTAGATACTGTGACCAGCTGTATTGGATGGAGATAAACAGAGAGTGGAAGAAGAGATATTGAGAAGGTTCCCAAATGCCTCTTGATGCTTATAGGACAGGACAATCTGCACAATTGCAATGGAAGGCAGGGAAGATGCAATGTTCCTCTTTCTCTTTTTTACTGTTCTTCCACACATGTTTGAATTTGCATAATAAAATGTGGCATCCTTTTAGGCGGAAAAGATTTGTGTCACCTGGCTTCTTCTATGCCCTCTAAAAATTGCTCTTTTTCTCCCATTACCGTCAGCTTTCCCAGTCAGAAGAATTAGTATAATTATCTCAGTTCACACCTCAGTTCACAGTGAAGACACTCCAGTTTAATGGTCTGAGACACAGAGAAACTCAGACACAGTTAAAATTATTTTTCTCATAGTCTCTTTTGTAAAGTCACCGTTTCATGAAAACAATATTAGAACAAAATTTTTAGCTCTTACTTACCCACTCAGTTTTCATGTTAAACCAGATTTTTTTACTATTATTACTATTATTCCTTTTTTCTGCCCACCATCTGATTGTCTCACTGTGTTGCTGACTTCGCTCCCTCAGCCAAACTCTCACATGATCATCATCTTAGAGGCTGAAAAGGAACACCTCTGGGCTAAATTCTGTTCTGCTGTGCAGATATGCCTGTGTTAGTTTAAAGTCACTTAATTGATTTCCTGGTTAGAGAGGCACTGGAAACGGCTAAATAAGAGGCCAAGTCTTTCTCAGCCTTTGGCTCCAGATGCTGGTTATTACTGATAAATCATTTCATAAGCTACTTTCCTTTTTAGATATTTTGCTTGTAAACACAAATCTTGCCTTTAGAAAACTGTAATCAAGTAAGTGCTCTTGCTGTCTAATCGAAAACCGCAATAGCTGCACAGCACAGTTAGTGTAATCTCTTTCACAGTATGCCTTCTTTTAATCTTTTATTTGGTTCAAAGAAACTGCCAGGTCAAAACATAGAATGGCTTTCTCTGAAGGAAGAGTTTGCTAAATGTTTCTAAAGATGACTTCAAAAATTCTGTTAATGACTCTATGCACACATTGGGTTTTTTTTTTGTTCTCTCCTATGTTAACCAGAGTGAGTTTAAGAAGAAATTTGAGACAGTGAGACTCAGCATGTCTCTGAATTTCTTGAGACAGTGGCTAGCGGGAAGGATAAGTTCCATATGGAAAAATAAACTAATTTTCTATTGTGTGTTTGCTCATCTGAAAGTGATGGCACTTATGCCTTTGCTACTTATAACGGAAAATTTTTGAAAACTCCAAAACTATTTCAGTCTGTTGTGAATTCTGGAGTAAGAAAGGATTCAAAGCTATTTTCCCCTTAACCTTCCAGCTGTAAACATCTGAGAGCAGAGCCAAATTAACCTAAGCTATATGTTGTGCAAGCCAATAAAAAGTGGGGACATTTTAATTGTATCCTATACTTGCCCAGGCATTAGGGAGAATGGACTGGTTTTGAGTTAAACACTTATTCTTAAGTATACAACAACAGCTGAAGCAGCCACTGGTGGCTAGAAGTCTGAATTCCAGAAAGCTTCAGGGCACATTTCAATATGTTTGCATTGACAAAATTCCCATAAGAAGCCATGACAGTTTGTTAATATTTACCTAGTCACATATTTCTTCATATTATTTGTAAACACAAATTATGTGACAATTTTTTACAGATGGAAGGATACAATTCACTTGAAAGATAGAAGTAGCAACACATTTATTAATATAAATTAGTGATTTAACAAAGTTTGATGGCAAGTGAAACAGTGATTTAACAAGATTCTGTGGCAAGGTACACTAAATTATTTACTGCACAGAGGACTGGGTCAAACAAAACTGTCAGGGACACCTGTTGAGTCATGAGGTTCAGAAAGGATCATTTTGTGTTCTAACACGTTTGTCCTTCTCAGAGGGAAGTTTAGGTGTGTTTGGATACAGACTTAGTTCCAGAGCTTGATCAATGGTTTGTCTAAAGGATTCTGTGTGGACAGTAAATTCCTTCTATCACTTAGCTAACATTTCAAAACTCAGCATGAGAATTTAATGAGAATCTCTTGTGGGAAGGAATCTGTCAGCCTCAAGGAATAACCTTTAGAGGCACCCCTACTCAAGGGGAGATCCTGGTCTGCAGCCCACTGCTGTGCAGGTGAGCTCAATGGGCCCTGGACTGTCCATTACCTATGGACTAAGATAATTGCTTCATAGTCACATTTGCATACCAACTACAGAATTCATTTCCTCCCAGTTTAGCTTGCCTGGGCTCCTGACCAGCACCACCTTTAGGGGAGGCACATTGCTCAGATTAGCTCCTTGCTACTGTGTTGCTATCTGTGTCCCCTGATACACAGCGGTTGCAGCCATCATGAGCAGACCAGACATCTTCATTACGACTGCCACTGCTGATTATCACTTGAGGAAAGTCACGTGAAATAAAGGTCAGGCTGGGGGGCTGAGCACACCATCACACAAATAGACAGAGATATATTAGTGTAGATATACGGACAAATTAATAAAAGTGATAAGACAAAACTTACGTATGTTTAAGATTTCCGTGTGAAAAGGAGTTAAATTCAGTATTATATTTGGCAATGTAATGCTTGTGTTTTATGATGACCTTTAATAGACAGCAATACTGATGGGTCCTGTTTTCTGCATTTGTTATGCTGACTAGGAAACATGTAGAAATGCAGAAGGCACAGCTTAGACTGGTTTCAGACTTGATATTCCATTTCACATAACTCAAGGATTTAAAGTGTTATCAGATACCTCTAGCTGAATATGTAACAATACAGAACAGAAAAATTACTCAAGAAAAGTTATTTAACTTTAATTCAGTTTTTAGAAGATGATAGCTATACCATTTATATATCCTAGCTGTCTGGAATCTACTAAACTCTCAAATATTTTAATTTTCTTAAATAAATATTTATTTAAAAAAACTAAACCAACAAAAAGTCATAATCTTTCCTGACTTTAAAAATGAAAAATCACTCTGCCATCTTCAGTCAATGTAGAATAAAGTCCTCTTTCATTCCAATGCATGTTAAACATGGACCTAAGTTGTTTTTCTTAGAGCTAAAGTGGCTAAGAGCTTTGGTATTTACCTCAAAATTATTTGTGCTAAAATGCCATTATTAGTTGAGCTTCAATCAATGGAACTGATGTCTTTTTCTTCTCTTTTATTTTCATGGCAATCTAAATATAATCAATATTGATATCAATATAACTGATGTCAGTATAACGGAAAAGTGACAGCTTGGTTGATTTGCAAAAACTGGGCTCAAGTCTTCAAGCTGAGAATATTACACATTTCTATGGATATCAGAATTGAGAAAATCTTTTTAGCTGCCTCTCCTGGTCAAGGTGATTTGATCATTAAAATGGATTAATTTCCCCCATTTCCATGAAGTAAGAACAAATGTCTGGGGAGTTGTTTTTGTGTTCTAGCTTGTTAAGTGTTGACCTTAGTTTGTCATTCATTTGAATTTCAGGAGTTCGAAAACTCCAAGACAACTTTTAAATATGGAAGGACAACTTAGTGTGACTAATATTTTCATTACTCTTTTTCATCTCAAAACGAAACCGTCATCCTTTCATATGCTGTTTGGACTTCAGCACTTTCTGGTGCAACTCATCAGGCCTTTGGACTTATGTGTGTGCAGATTGATTATGTTCTCCCTGCTTTGCTCCTCCTCCACTGAGGATAAACCTTACTCCAGACTTTCCTCCTTGAGTTGCACTGAGCTTTTCCACATCCTTTGTCACAAGGACCCTGGCCCTATTCAGCATTGGTTCCTCATTTACATTAGCTTCCCTTATACTGCTTATATAGTTGTAGAATCCTTCGTTGTGTCCCTTCACATCCCTTGTCAGATTCAGTCCCAGGTGGACCTCTGATTTCCTAACCCATCCCTGCACAGTCAGACTGCAGCTTCATATTCCTCCTGGATCACCTGCTACTGATTGCACCTCTTGTACATTCTCTTTCAATGTCCAAGTTCAGTTAGAACTCCTTGTCCATGCTGGCCCCCTGCTGCCTTTGCTGTATTTCCTACTTCTTGGCATGGACTGTTCTGAGTTTACAGCAGGTGATCCTTGGGTATCAACCAGCTCTCCTGGACTCCTCCAGGCATATCTCTGAATAGACTAAAATCTTCTCTTCTGAAATCTTTACATTGTTTGAACAAGACCTGATTATTGTGACTCCTCTACCCAAATTAAAGTGCAAACAAGATCATATACCAAAGACAATAGCGTGGATTTTATTTAACAGTAAAATTCAAGGTAGAGAGATAGGAAGCAGTAGAAAGGGGGGCAGTGGGGGAGAAAGAGAGACAGATTAAGCAGAAGATAATCACCACCTATGCATCCAGCGATATCCCATTTGTCCTTCTTCCTCCTGGGCTTCTGGATGGTAGGGGTCCCAAAGTTGTTCAAAACTTTTTGCTATTTATACGTGCTATCAAACAAAGAAATTTATGCTCTTTGGCTGCACAGTTCCCCCATTCAATTGGTTAAATTATTCCCTCACTTCTAATGTTAATTAATTCCACTCCTCTCTTTCTCTTTTGAGTTGGTGGGTTTCTTTGAGTCAGTGAATTATGCACAATCCTCCCCCTATGGACTTACCTTTTACTCCATCAGACCTGATTTCAGCACAGTTGCTGAGTTGGCTTTCTTTGTGGATCCTTTGTGTCCATTATTTTGCCCTTTTCAAGTTATTTCCTCCTAAATTTGTGTCCAAACTGGCACAATTATCAGTGCTCCCCCAGCTGTCTTTACATCCCCTTAGTTCTGAGATAAGATAAAGGTGGTACTATTGTCCAGGTGTTATCTCAAATTCCCATCAGGTGACTTAACTTACAGTCCAAATTCCAGGAATCTACAGAAGCATATTTGGAGAGAGGGGAGGGAAGGGGGGACATCAGAGATCACAGATGTCATCTGACCCATAACTTGGGGTGCTTTGTTTGACCAGCAATGCTCGATGCTCTATGGGCAGTAGTCCCTCCGCACAGCTTGCCACAGTGGGCTCTCTGTCTGGGTGCATTGCCCAGGATGTGCCAGCCAGGCCCGGAACCACCACCATCCTGCTGCTCCTCTCTGTGCTTATCTCGTGGCAAAGTCCTGTGGTCTTAACAGTGCCTGAGACAGGCTGTTGTGGTGAAGGAACCAACCAGGGGGCCACAGAGCCCAGAAACAGAGGTTTGGTGGGCTGGTACCAAGGAGTGAACCCCCCGTTCTGTGACGATGGCTTCTACCTTTGGTTTCCTAGGATTCCTGAGGCGTGGTTCTGTCTAGAGTTGACAGACACCCCTTGTGTCCCCTAAGGGAAGGTGTCCTGACCTGTCTCACCCTTCTCCTCTTCCTATGGGTCCCTGTGGTGTCACCCTGCCCCCTTCCCTGCATCCTTTATAAAGCCCTGATTACTGTGCCTTGCTCTCTTTGGCTTTCGGACCATTTGAGGGTGCTTCTACAATAAACCCTTGGATCACCGGCCGAGAGCCACCTCTGCTCACTTATTTCTGGGGGCGCCGGGGCTGTCCAAAAGCCCCAGGCACGCTAGGCTCCGTGCTCTCCACCGCACGGGCTGGAAGGCTGGCAAGTGAGGCACCGAGGTGCCCCGGGGCGTCCTTCCTTTGTGTGGGACACGCCTGGACCAAGCTGCTGCCATCTCAGCCCAGCCAGCGTGCCGGCGGCGCATTTAATATTAATATAACAGGCAACTGTGAAGTTGTTACTGTCCAAAACTAAGATCCCCAAAACATTATCACAATTAGTATGGTAGTGTAGGAGTAGATCTGTATTGTGAAATAGTCGGTGTTGAGGACCTAACAACAGCAAACGATTAATTTTGTGGGGTTTACTTCAGTCTACTGCTATTCTTCAGCAGGTGGAATGAGTCTCCCAGTGATATGTACTCCAATGTAATCAAATTTCTGCAGTCAGAATGTAAACCAGAGAATGGCAAGACAGTAAAATTGAAAGATTCTCTTCAAAACACTCTCCCAATCTGAAATAAAATATTAACATGGACTCCCTAAAGTCCTTAATCTTAGAGGTTTCTAAGTTTCTTTAATACCTAAAACCTCATTAGTAACTAACTGTATTTCTGGTCATCCCCTCACAAATACTGAAGGCTGTTTAATTCTAGCAGGTTAAAAAAAACCTTTAAAACTTCAATATACGTATTTTTTCTGAAGACATGTATTTAACTAGACCATACAAACCACAGCAAGGTGGAAATCCATTCTTTTTAAGCCAGTTCCAGTACTTCAGCTGCTGGAAAACTTATCTGAGTTTCAAGGGACTTTGTAAAATTGCTTTTGTCCAATTACAAGTAGATTGGAAACTCTACCTTTCAGGATATTTCCTAGTAAGCAAAGCTAGATTTCTTGCACATTTTCAAATGCAGAGAATTGAAATCACTATGTTTTGTACTGGGGTATAAGGAATCTAGTTGCCCATCTTGTTCTCAGGACTTTCAGAGGTGAATTTTCAGTAGATGAACTTGAGAGAACCTCACAGAGTATATTCAGTGCACAAGAGCTATAATAATGTGGCAGCATCAGAATGGATCAAATTGAATCCAGGCTCCTATAGCTACAGTGGCTAAGGCAACAAAACCGAGAGAGTTAATGCCTTTCGTATTCCAAATAACTTCCCTTGTTGCACACCTGTTGATGAAAAGATAAAAACAAACTCAATAAAATTGGAGTAATGGCTATATTGCTTTGGTGAAAATTCACCACTGAGCTTCCTACCTCAAAAAAGGGGCTTTCATAGTTTAGAAAGATGAGTTTAACACTTTTCTTCTCCTCTTGGTGTTTTCTTACCAGTAACTACACAGTTTGGGAACTGGGTTTTTAGAGGACCCTATATTTGCCTGTTAACACTCTGCTTTCATTAAAATGCCTAGACCAATTTTGGTAATTTGCTGTAGCAGGAGATTAATTTACACTGGAACATAATATTTGCCTGGAAATGTAACTGTTTTAATTATTTAGTTCAGCTTCCAAATGCTATTTTTCCTTTCATGGATACATAAGGGTGTCACATACCCACAAAAAGTTCAGCATTTATTAATCAGCAAGCAAATATCTAATTTAGATATAATTTATTATTGTTGTCATAGGTTGAACTGTCAGAAGGTTATTAAAAACCTCTTCAGAGTGCAAAAAATGAGAGGTTCAAGTGACCTCATTGCTTGTAAATTTTTATTTTATATTATTCAAAATCTACCATCGCAAATATTGTTTCTGACCTAATACAGTATTCTATAGAAAAATGAAATACTTGTGCTATAATTCTACTATGTAATTGGTATTCTTTTGTTCTAACAATTCACAGAGTTAAGTAGGGAATTTGCACCCAAGAGATATTCTGCTTAAGTCAAATGCAAGTAAAAATAACCAGGCTGCTAACAACTGTATGTGATTACAGAACCACAATTTCATAATGAGTTCTGGTAACATGGATTTAATAATAGTAATGTCCTTATATTAAAACACCTGTCTGATATTCACTACTTTTGAATGTTGAAGTGTTATGACTTCTGCTAATGGAGTATGAATTTAAAAAATTAAATTCTGAGGCTTTTAAAGCATGCTATGCTTAACAAAAGGAGTAATCAAATCCTCTAACACTTTAACCTCCACCATCGCCTAAAATAATCCCCAGTCCCATTGCAGAACGTGAAGTTTTCCTACGTGGAATTTGTCCTTTGTATTTGGTAGCAACCAGACAGTGGAAGTAAAATAAATAACAATTCTTTATCTCATTTTCAAGCCTGTCAGCATAAGTGAACAGAGGAAAAAAGCCACCAGCAGAGGTTATCAAAGGTTATCAAAGGTTATCATTGCCCAGAGCTGACCAGAACCAAAAACTGTGGGCTAGAAATATCCCTGGCTGCTAACATGGGATTTTTTTATTTGGCATATATCCTGGAGATGGATTTCTGAACGTAACCATTAAAGGTATCAGAAAGAAAAATATTTGACATCAAGGTGATGAAATCATAGGTGTGGATTTTTGAGAAAGATAGCACCACTGTTTGTTTTCCCTGTATTCAAGAGGAATACATTTTTTAATGCAAGATTACATCCCTGTAACTGACTTTTGATACTAAATATTTTATTCAAACAAAAATATTCTGGAAATGTCTAAATATTGACTCTAAAAGGGTCAATATAGGCCTAAGCCTGAAGCATTATTGGTTATCTGAAGTTATTATTCTAATATTAAACTGAAAATTAACTTTAGATTTAAGATTATAGGTGCTGTAGAGTATGTGGAATATAACTGAGATCAAGAGGACGTTAAAGCTAACCATAATAAAGCTGCTCTCAGTTCAGAAACAGTTAATCACAAAGAGCAAATAGTCTGTAAGCAATTCATATCAGATAATACACTATTATATTGTTGATAAAAATATAATAGTAGACTTAAAGCACTTTTGAAAAAAAGGGTATTTATCCATGAAATAAAAGTATTAGCTACTTTATAAAAACTGTCATAATAAGCAGGTCATAAATTTATGGCAAATTATTAAAGTTGATTCACATCTACACCTGTGGGACTGAGACAGGAATCCAGATAGTTGACAGAAAAATCCTCCTATTTGGATAAGGATCTCACCTGTTTCATGCAGTGCTTTCAGCTGAAATAGCTAAGCACTTGATAGGTCCGTGTGAGCAGCAGCAAAGGCAGGTCCTAATATACCTTTGCAGTCCTTTAAAATTTGCACTACTCAATTGTTTTAATTGATTTTCCTTCAGCACTTCTGTAATGCCATACATTCACATAAAAAATAAATTCTGTATTTTTGGTCTACTTTAAGAAGGCTTTCATAAAAATTCCATGATTTTCCCTCATCCTTTAACGGAGGTATGGTTTTCTTTGTTAAAGCAATTGGCAGTTAAATTGTGTTAGTCTTATTGTCATGTTTATTTTTATGCTGTTTCCAAATGGGTCTCACTCTAAAGAGCAAAATGTGATGAGGCTAGTCAGTGATAACACAGTACTGTACCTATCTATAACCTCTGTAGGCATATTTGAATCTCAGCTAAAAAAGTCAAATGCTTCCTTTTGTTTTATGTGTGACTGATTTAAAATCTTTGACAAAATGTTTCATGAGCTATAATGTTTTAATTGCCCTTACAGAGCTCAGTCAAGAACAGAATTTCATTGAGCCTGTAGGAAAGACTTATAAATGCTCTTATTGCATTTTCTAATAGTCTATCTTTTTGGACCAAAGAAACTAAAAGAGCTGGGGGGTCAGATAATGTAGTTTCAATATTGTCTATTTAAAAGCTGTCAAACAGTTATAATTTTGAGGCTGAGACCTTTTTTTCAGCTGAGAATTCATTAATCCTGACTTTCACTTAGTATGTGGCCACTGTAATGGGAATTGCTGAGACTTAAGACTGTAAAAAGCACTGAAGAGTAACAAATCGTGTGTCTACACTGTAGTTGTCACCATGATTTGTGTAATGCAAAATCTGTACTACTTTTTAGCTAGATAACTTGAGTCCTCAGAACATCAAAGTCCAGTGAAGGCTATGGACTCAAACGTTATATTTGACAGGTTTGCTTAGCTGCTAAGTCAGATCTGTCTAGATCTCACTATAATGACAGCAGCTGTATTGCAGACACTGGTGGTGAAGATTCATACATATCCTTCCTGCTGTCCAAGAAAATTTTGAGACTTGTCTATGTGAATCCAAGCTGTCTGGAAAAGCAGGGGCTCAACTACGTGTAGAGTGCAGTATGTATGCAGAAAAATCCCAGATGGTAATATAGTAAGTCTGATGAAGGAACAAGCCACAGCTCTGCAGAGACAAGCTGAATTGATAATTTGTTTCTACTGAATGAAGTAGGACGTTTTTGGTTAAAATAGGGATTGAAAATACATCAGTTTGTATCCCAGAAGCCATTGTTTTTTCAAAATCTCAAAAGAGCTGAGTAATTCTATTAAAGTTCTCATAGCAGAATATAAAACATGCTTTTGTTTGTAGCTTGGGCTAAAGGCTTCACGTTCCTGCTTGGTTCTTACTGCCCATGGCACGATACAAATGAAAAGTGCTACAGAAACTCAGGCCATACAGGTACAAGCTGACTATTCCAGATTAATTATTTAGCTTTAAAAATTAAAAGAAAGAAAAAAAGTTCTCTCAGGAAAGCACTGAGAGAGAGTCGAACAGACTAGAATTTAGACTGTAATACAGAAAATGCCATATTTTATTAAATACTCACAACATTGATAATGTTTTCAGCTATTACTCTATAAAGAAGTTTACTATTTTACATTTTTTCATCTTGGGTACTGTGACTTCATTTTCTGCTGTTGTTATGCTTCAGAGTCTACCGAGAAATTGAATTCCATGAAAAAAATACAATTATAAAGTAAACACTGTGCTAAAATTTATTCATCTTTGACATTTCTATTTCATATCTTGCTCAATAAATTTATTGACTCATTTCTTGGCACTCCCAGTAAATAAAGTTTTATTAGACATTGAAACTCATTCAAAGAGGTAAGAGAAAAATGAACTGCATAACTGGAAGAGAGGGTTTACTGGATGACAGTCAGGTATGGTTTTAATATGATTTACCCATCTACCCTTCCAGAGAAAAAATAATCTTATAAGTGGATGAAATGTAAACCTGGCAGCTTATGTTATTTATTATAGATTTCTCTGGCACACACAAACCAAAAGTTAAGGTTAAACTGAGACATCAGGTCCTTGCTTACACATTTTCACAATATCCAGAGAAAAAATTGTTATAATACTTTTTTCTGAATAAACAAGATTTTCAAACAAAACCCTAGAGCTTTCACCTCTTTGAGTGTTACGTAATATTTGTTGAATATTTTTTCCACTCACATAGCATAAATATCAGTTTTTGGTCAAACTCTTGAAAGTAAAATTATATAGTAATTCATTAATTCATTAACATGAATTACATAGTTGTTCTTAATCGCTTATTCAAAGACTATGCTGATAGAAAATAAAAAATCAAGTACTCAATCTCCCCCATTTAAACCAAAATAGAAAGGGTAACGAGACTTATGAAATTAAATGTCAAATAGTCTTTAAATTAGTAGCAGTCTGTAATGCATAGCACATACAGTGTGTCACGTACTAGAGGTGGATAGGAGTTATTGTGGGCAGATTCCTAAATCCTGGTTCACAGATTTCTGCTGCCTACTTCTACTGCCTTATTATGATACAGCTCAACACATCATGTGTTAGGCTCTGACACGGAAAGTTCCTCGGTGCGTTTTCTGATATAATTACCGATATAACCATAGTACAATTGGGTGGAATGGCGTCTCCTTCCCTCTCTCCCATGTCACATCTCCAAGATCCCACATTCACTTCACAGGATTAGCTGCTGGAAAGGATGTAGATTCCACAGTGTGCTTTTTTCCATCACCAACAAGGTTCAAAAAGGAGCAGAACTGGTCAGAGCTTTTTCATGTTCATCTTAAAACGGTATGCTTTTTGCCGATATTTCACTTTGAAGAAACAAATTTGTTTCTATTATTAACTGTGAAACTACAGAACTGCTATGAAGTCAGTAGACCAGGTTTAATACAAAGATTTGTTAATTTTGTCTGTATACTGCATGAAAAACAGGACTTGAAGTTTCACAAGACTTTTGATTCATCACATGATTCTCTCTGAAATTAATTCTTGACTCTAATTCTGCTTAAAGAAAAAAAAGAGATCTATTTGCAGATTGTGTATTAGAATATCTAAATAAAATATTTTCTCACTTAAAAATGTGTAGAAATATTGCATTTGTAAAAAAAAGGTAATAATAACAAGATATGTAGGCATATGAAAATGCATAAAAATACATCTCTATGCATATATATGCACACTCATAAATAGACAGATTTGCACATTATATATTTTGTATGTCAGATATGTGTAGATTTTCTTGTTATGAGTAAAAAAAAATCTTTAGCCATAAAAGAGAAAAAAGGCATAAAAAGGCTGATTCCAATGGATTTTCCACAGTGATTCGTTGACTAAAGGCTGCTAGAGATCATGATAGTAACTGAATAAACAAACTGTTTTTGAATAAACAAACTATTTTAGAAACTGTAAAATTATTCTGAAACTATATACTTTTACATATAAAATTACCTCATCTTGCCACAAATGTTCATTTTTTCCCTTCCTTTGCAAGCTATTCCTACATTAGTTATCAAGATCATACTTTTTTTAAGAATAAAGTTGTTAAATTGTGCTCAAGGGACTTCATTCCAGTAATGCCTGCCATAGCATTGCTCTGAGAGCTCATTTTGAAGCAGCCTTAAAAGGTGACCTCCAAATATTTTATGAGTTACTGCTTTCTATGGACAAGAATTCCTAGCTGATAGTATAACCTGTTGTTCTTGTTGCAAAGTGTATTAGTCTATACCTGCATTTTGTTGGATTCTGACAATGAGCAAGTGATTTAGATTAAATTCTAACAGTAAACTGCCCTCCTTTTTTTTTTTAGTATCCCATTAATCTTTGTGTCATATGCAAATTTAATCAGTTAAGATTTTATTTCATCATCTAGATTGTTTCTAAGAAGGTACTGAATAGTGTTGGACCAGGAATCTCTCTCAGGAGACCTTCCTTGGACAGCCCTGCTCATTGATATCTGCCAATAAGACCTTTTTTAATTCATCTAATGTGTTTCCTCTTGATTAAAAATCTTGCATTATAGAAAATTAAAAATGCCATGTGGCAGAATTGCAAAAGCCTTAGAGAAGTCCAAAATTGCTGTCTTAACACAGTTGCCAGTTTTGTTTGACAAAATAGACTTTTCCATGAGACTTGAGCAGTATTTATGATACTTTTTGGTTTATGTTCTTCAGTGAAAGAGACCTGAAAAGAGGTAATATTCAGTAAAAGCAGGGTGAAGTACCTTCTGTTGCTTCAGTCACTTCATTTCTTTAAAATATTTTTCACTGCCTCTTGTTTGTCTCTGAATGCTCCCATGAGTTGGGACAATGTGATTACGACCACTGGTAATAAAAAGGTTTTCTTTTAAAGTCCAAAATATTGTACATACAATACACATGCATCTACATATGTGTACAGACACATGCACTGTATAAGTAACAATCTGTATCTGTAATTCTCATTTTTTCTTAGACCCTGCCAAGATGAGTTTGAGCATTTCAGTTTGTTTCAAGAAGAAAGACGTTAATATCCTGGGTCTCAAAATGTAATTTCTTTACTTGGAATATACTCCATTCATTACAACGGAACAGTGAGTGCAAATACAGAAATCACTTTAGCTCTCTGTGGTTGTGTTCTGCCATACTGGGGAAACATATATGACAATCTGCAGGGTTTTATTCAAAATCTTGCTTTCTGACTTGACCTGCAATATTTGTGCATTTTTTTTTTCTATATCAAGGAAAGGAAATAAACTTCAATATGTAATTCATCTTGTCCTTTTTTGATCTTAGGAGAAAACTGCCCTTTCACATGCCAGTTGAGTAAATTTAGTGTTTAATTTACTTCTAGGTTATGTAATATTATAATAAGTGAAGTCTCTCGTCCAATGTGTACTTATCTTTTGCTCTTTACTGGAATTTTACTTTTCTTTAAAATGAAGATGCAGCCACAGCTCTTCACCTTCATCAGTCCTTTGAATACTGCTTTGGATCTTGAAGTAAAGATGTGTGCTAGTGTAAAGTTCATAAGAACCTTAAAAATCTTTGTAACTTTTATTAAGATGCATGTTTTAATTACGTTAAAAAGAAAAACTAAATGTATTTACTATTTGAACTGTTGATTCTCCACATGAAAGTCAGAAAAGTCTGAAGTTGACAGTTTCTACAAAAGTTAAAAGATTTTTTTGTTTAAAACCTACAGACTTTTTGCAAATATATATAGTAAAAACTGTGCAGATAGAATTCTCATCAAGATGTAAAATCTTGATGAGAATTATAAATATTATAACAATATTACATTGTTACATATATTATTAATAGAATAAACAAATAAAGCTTAAAATAAGATATATTAACAGACAAAAAGGTCAGATTAATAACAAAGCTAAGTAGTATGTTAAAGGAAAGGACAGATGTATGATAATAAATAAAAACAGAGACTAGAAAATCAGTTTTCACAGAATTAATGAAAAGCCTAATTAAATTAAGATGGTCACTTCTGATTATCAGGCAAAACTTATCTCCTAGTTGCAGCAATGCTGTGGTAATTTTTGTTTTCTCCTTTAATTTTAATAAGCTGGTAGAGTTTTGAAAAATAAATATTAAATCTGGAAGCAATCTGGAAACCTGTGCCTGCAATATTAATAGAGGCATACAGGAAAGCAAAGCAAAGAGCTAAAATATAAAATAGAAATCTGTCTCATTTGTTTTTCTTTCCCCTCATTCATACACTAACACGTTTAAATTAACCTCTTCAAAGAATCAGTTAAAAACAGGGTCTCAAAGGAAAGAATGGTTCCCTCTCTGTACATAGCAAGCATACTGTGTACTGTGAAGCAAAGGGCAAAATTCAACTTTTAGGGAATTGTAACATAAGAAAAGTTAAACTCTTTTCTTTCTTTTTTTTTCCTTTTTCTTTTTTTTTTTTCTTTTTTTTCTCTGTAAGAGAGGAGGAACATATTTGCATCTTGGTTTGAACTGACTGATTGCTTTTGGTCTGACTAGTAGGTGTTGTCTATCTCAGTGTGTAGTGCGAGACCTTTAGATGGGCAGATGATCCTTCCTCCTATACACATGGTATTTTCCACAATACATCAAGCATGGATTAATACATCCATTTTATGTATACCAGTGCTTGTACTTGGTGGTGGATCAGAAAGACAGGGTAGGCATCTGCTTAAGAGATAGTCTGCATTGAATTTAGGAAATCTAACACTTCTACCACATTCTAAATGGGTACCACTTAGTGCATCACTGGAAGTGGGTTATAAACAAGGAACTTGCTCAGCTCACTCCTTTTCTTTCAAAGTGACATTAGGCTGTTTTAAGTGAAGTCCAGCTACTGGTGAGGGACAACCATTCAGATTATTTTGAATATTTTTGTGGTTGTACAGAAATTAATTAAAGATTCTTGAAATAACAAGCATAGAGAAAGACTACAAAAGGAGGTCTGCTGACTATTGCAATGCAGTCTTTTTGGTAGTTACACACCAGAAATTATGGGCTAATTATCAGAGACTCCAGAATCCACGGGCTATGCAAAACCTTTGCTCTTACTGCCTAATGACATCATTACGAATTGGAAAGAACTTGCAGCGATGCAGGATCAAACTGCTGTTCCTATCTAAGCTAGTACAGGTCTAGTAACTGCTCAGTTTTGTATTAACGTTGGTTGGTGTTGGTACAAATGTAGATGCACAATGTTGTTCTTGCAGCTATTTATTGCAGGCTATGAATGCCTAATTTCGGAGAAGTGTCAGTCCAGAGAGCTGGGGTACTATGACATTTTCCTTCAGCATGTTTTTCACCTTCCTGTCATGCACACTTGGAGCTGCTGTTTGAGGTGTTAAAGCTGCTGTTGTTGGCCTTGCTTTCCCATGAGAGCAAGTCCGTGAAAACTACTGCAGGAAACACGATCAAGATCGAAGATCCTGAGAAGATCTGAGATCTGGCCTTAACAAGCTTGGACAAACTGGTATAATATTCATTCCCAATCATTCAGCCAAGAGCAGGGTATCTCAGCTTCTTCCAGCATTGCTGTAGCCCCAGACCCCATGTTCAGAAGCAGTAAAACCAGAGCTCATTGTATAAGTTATTTACAGTCAGCCTTTGAAAGACAGACACCAAACAGTTCTGGAGGCTGCTGTCACTGCTTTGAGACCCTTAAGTATTTCACAAAGCCTGGACTTTGTTCACATTCTGCTCCCTTCAAAACACTTCTCATCTTTAGTTTTATGATGTACAATAATGGATGCTGCAACCAAAGCACTCAAGTAGAAATATTAATGATGTATTCAATTTGCTATGATAAAAAAACTGTATTAGATTAGTATTAGATATCATTAGACATTCTAGGGAAGATTAATTTCACAATAGGTAAATCACCACCATCATCATAGGGTACCATTTCATCAGCTGGTAGAGGCTGCTTGCTTGTGTTCTTCATTTTAATGAATGTCTTTTGGCATAGCACAGAGGTTCTGCTATCTTAGAGCACAACATACAGCAGCCAAAACTGTAAACACAGAGATTTATTCATCCTGGAAAATTATGCAAGAACTTACTCAGATCTGCCAAGTATTGAACAGGAATAAAATGTGTGTTTTAGACTATGAATATAGGGATTTTCTGTATGGATAACAACTTTGTATGGGAAACAACAGGAATCTGAATGCACTGATATTCTGATATGCCTTTTAGTACTTCCACCATTTTCCTCAGAGAGGAAAGCAACTGAAAAAAGACCTTTTGTTTCACTATAGGAAGAACACTTCTGTAACCTTTCTAGTTCTATACCCACATAGGCAGACACACGTATTTCATGGATTTAGAATAATTTACCAGATTTGCCCTCAGTAATATGAAATAAGTCTTTTTTTAAAGTAACGCACGCAGTCTGGGAATATTTAAGAAAAGAAGTTTTAGAGTGGTTTCATTTTCTATTTAGAAATATTCAGTAGTATTTTCCTTGCAGAAAAGAAAGTTTTTAAATTGGAAATATTGTCAATTTCCCACCATTACTCTGACATATTCTGTGTCAAATACACTGGCATTCACTAAAGGACAATCAAACAATTTTGAGATGCAGGAAAACTGAGTCTCTAGTCTTCAGAGAGAACTCTGGAGTTTCTTTTCTCTTCTTATTTTTTGAGTCACCGAACCTGTTTTTTCTGTTAGTAATTTTTAGTGTAGGTGGCAGGAATTTATTTTTATTTATTCTAAGGGAAAGATATTATATTAAAATATTTTTTAATTTCTAATAAATGAATTCAAAACCTTTTGTAAAAAAGAAGAGCACAGAACAGACTTGCAGTCATGGTGATGTTGTGGTGACATCAGGGCAGCCTCATTTCTGAACTTGCACCAGCAGCATTCTGCCTTGCCTCGTAACAGAGTATTATCTATAACTTTCTTACTTTCACTCAGTAAAGAGGCAATGACAACTTACATTTACTCCTCACACATCCTCCTCCTGAGATCTTCATTATTACAGTCTTTAAAGATTCAGTTTTGCAGAATTGCTCTAAGCACAGAATCTACATGAACTCCAGCTTGCAGAAGAAACCCTAATGAAATTCCAGGAGTGTTTCTGTAACAAAATTTTGCAGAAAATAATTCCTCTTTCTCCAAATTAGAATGGCCATGATATTTAACTAGAAAAGTCAAGCATAGGTGAGCTAAAGAAAGAAAAAGTGTGGCCAAAGGCCTTTTACAATGTATTCCACTTCATAACTGCAAGTGAATACCTGCAGTTGTATCTAAGGCTTTCCAATTCACTTCAGCATGTGACATCAGTTGCCCAGCTGAGGTTTTTATGCTTTCAATGTAATTGATCCTCAGGTGGTCTAAAATCTGTCTTTGGAAGCCTACCCCTAGATTTAGGTATTGAATTTTAAGTTTTATCTGCAAGAATTCTGTTCAGTTTCCATCTAGCTCTGGGGGGCATTTACTTTAAGAGCATTTCAGTAGCTTATTCCTGGTCTTTTCCAGAGTTTTTCATGTTTGGGCTGCTGTGGTTTAACCCTGGTAGGCAGCTAAGCACTACACAGCCTCTTGTTCAGTATTCTCCAGTGGGATATGGAAACAATCAGAAGAGTAAAAGTAAGAAAACTCATGGGCTGAGATAAAGACAGTTTAATAAGTAAAGCAAAATTGAGTGCATGGAAAGCAAAACAAAGAATTAATTCACCACCACCCATGGCAAGGCCGGGGTTCATCTGTCTCCAGGAGAGCAGGGTTCCGTCAGGCCAAACATTGACTTGGGAAGACAAAGGACATAACTCCAAACATCCCCATTTCCTCCTTCTTCTCCCAGCTGTGCATGCTGATGCCATGATGCCACAGGGTATGGAATATCCTTGGGTCAGTTGAGGTCAGCTGTCTTGGCTGTGCCCCCTCCCAACTCACTGTGCACCCCCAGCCTCCTCGCTGGTGGGGTGGGGCTGGGAGCAGAGAAGTTCTTGGCTCTGTGTCAGCGCTGCTCAGCAATAACTAAACCAACCCTGTGCAGTCGGCAGTTTCCATCAGCACTGAGCTCCGCCCATTCTCTGCAACCAGGATGGTCACAAATCCACAGCATAGCCCCATACATGATACTATAAAGAAACTTAACTTTATCCCAGCCAAACCTGTAGATTATTTGTGCCATCTTAGGACCCAAGATAGCTAATGCCGTAAAGGTTAATGAGCTAGCAACTCTTAGTTTCTACTGGTAAATCAAATCTGGAGATTTAAGGCAAATTTTTAAAGCTTCTATCTCACAAATTTCTCCAGTCTTTTCAGCTTAGGTTGTCTCATGTGGAGAAGGGCTCCTCTGGAGAGTGTACTCATCAGATGAACAAGAGATATTATCTCCTCACTATTTCCACTGTCTGCCTTCTGCTCTGAGCTTGGCCTCAGGCTCCTTCATTTTAATGTATCCATTGAAAGAGCTTTATGCCAGTCCCCTGAAATGTGTGACTCCCTACTTACCTGCATCACCTTGGCTCAAAATGTATTCTTCTCTCTACAAGGGATTGTGGGTGGTTAGATTTTTGAGAAGGTAGCCTGTTTTACCTCTGAACATTTCTAAACTACAGTAGTGAATATTTTTGGAGCTGAAAGAATTTCTGCTTTAAATTTCTCTGGCAATTTTTGATAACATTGTAATTTGAAAGAGTGGAAAAAGAAATTCCTCATTTAAAATGTAAATGGTATCCTGATGCAAGCACTCTTTTTAAGAGTTCCCAGCCATCAACCAGAAATCATCCCTTCTTATGAGACAGATTTTCCAAATTGTCACACAGGAGTAAGCAATAAAAATGTGTTGTAAATATGAGACAAAATGGCTGTAGTATATGATTTTTAAAACCAATGAAATAATTTGTTTGCATTTCACAAAAAATCAAATATCCATATGTGGAATTACAACAGACTGACATTTGCACATTTAGGAAAAATAAATGGATGATTAAAATAAAGCATCCTTTTATTTCTCAAAGGCTATTCTCTTCCAATAATGAAACTAAGAGAAACTACAATATTAACAGGACAATCATCAATTCTATTCTAGCTACTTTGAGACACTTCAGCTGAAAAAGCAAAAGCAAGGCTTAACATTGTTCACTTTCTAACCATTGCATACAGGCACTTTTGGGAGAAGAGGAGAATGACCTTAGGCTCTGGTGCTTCTCAGCTGCCAGAATAACTTCTTGGGCAGCCAGGCTGCTGTAAATTGCAGTATGGATTAGATTGCCCCTGGCTGATTCTAAAGTCAGGGGAATAAAAGTATGGCTTTGTTTCCATTTTCTCAGCTGTGCCAGCTGAGGAGCCAGCCTTAAAAGTTCACCGTTTGCTCAAGGCATGTAAGGGTGTCACAGGCTGAGCTGATAGTCATGTGTGCCTGAAGGACTGAAGGCTGTCAGCTGGCCTGTGAACCCGTACATACACTGGTGTCCTCCCATCTATTTGTGCACTGCTTTGTACAATGCATGTCTGACACTTTCTGGTGCCTTTAGGTACCCCTGTACTGCAAATAAATAATTCTAGACTATATATATAGGAGGAAGAGAGGATATTCCTCAGTAGTCAAGCAATAAACTCTCTTATTTTACAAATATTGACTATTCTGAGAATAATCGACATTCATGTGAAGAGAATATCTATGCAGCTCAAGACAGAATGACTTGCTTAAAAATTTAGAAACTTCTAATCTTTAAAAATATCCTGGAATTATCTTGTTTTCTAAGAAGAAAACTTTTAAATGGTCATATGATAATGTTTTTAAATGCTTTTTAAGAACTATAAACTGATTCATTTTTCAGTGATTTTTATTCAACAAAAATAAGACTTCTTTAAGCTAAGCTCTGAGATGTTTAGTTTGATGGATTTCAGCTCAAAGATGAGCTAGCCCACAAATTCAGCTCTTTCCACTCAATTTCTTTAACCATTCAAATCTAGCAGTGGAATCCCTCATGTGACCTAGCGTGCTGTCACATGATGAGCCTTACCTTGGCTGTCTCCGGTCAACACTGAAATCTACCAATAAACATATATCATAGATAGACCTCAATAGGCTTTCACCTGCAATTTTTTTATATCTATGTTCCCATGGAAAAGAGTATTAGAAATCTTTCTATTTAGAATTTACACTGTATAGATTCCTTGAAAGAATATGAAAGCAAATTACTGTGAAGTATAGAAAATAATATCAATGTCCCATGATACATCTATTATGGAAGAAGTAAAATATCATAAGAGGTAAATATCAATGTAAGTCTTCCTATACCCTTAGGAATTTAGTCCCACAAAGAAACAGCTCAAACCTTTTTCAAGTTTTATGAGGGCTTCTTTAAATATTTAGAGTTGGGAAAGCCACTTCTTTTCTACCTCGGGCTGATAAAAGAGGAACTTTCCTTTAGTCTTTTTAAAACATGAAAGGGGCAAGATCCCTAACATCAGAAGCCTCCTCCGTTTTCTCTAAGAATGGTTCTTTCAAATCTTCAAACAAGAAAATACTTTCCTCTGTAGTTCCTGATTTTCCACCAGATACAGCGCTTTAATGCCAGTGGGCTGTGTGTGTGCTGGTGTGCCTGTGCCCACTGCGTATGCTAGAGCCAAAGGTAATCCTTTCACTTTCAAGCACTATGGAGATTGCAAGGAAGGATATCTTATTTATATGCTGTTACTGTAGCCAGTCTACCTGCTTATATCATAAAGAACTAACAAGAATAAAGTGTTATCAAATATTATATTAAAATAAAACAAGAAAAACCAGATAAACCATAAAAAAGGGTAATGCAATTCTGTTCATTTTTCAATAATTAATGTACCCATACTCCCTTCATTTTCCTGAATGTTTTTAAACACCTTGGGAAATTGTTTGATGATTATTATTTAATGTATAATGTCTCCTATACACTGAAGGCGTTGGTACAACTAAAGAAGGGAGCTCTCAAATCTCATCATCTTCATAGTGCCAAAGCTGTCACTTCGTACCTTAACCGCAGTCTGCAGATTCTGAAGCATGTACAAATGCAACGTGAATATGCACAGATACAGTGATTGAAGGAGGGAAAAAAATCCTAGTTCTGTGCCCTGTCCAAAGTTGCACATCCTCAGAATTCAAGCTGAGGGGAAGCATGCTAAGGATCTCTGTGCAATCTAACAGCAACAGTATAGAAAACAGATGGGGTTGATACTCAAACACTCGAACCCCATTAGTTCAAGTCATAAAATCTTAGATTAGATCTTAAATCAGAATTCAGTTGTAATTAGATTCTCAGGCCTTGCAATGGTCCTGCAAACTTTCTCCTTCTATGTCCAGAGAAGTGTTTTGCTTACATAATTAAAACGAGTTGCTTACATACACTTTTTAAGCATGTTGAAAAATACCTTACCTACGCTCTTAAAAGAAACAGTTCTGTGGTGACATAGGGTGATTAACTTCAGTTACATGCACTTACTGAACTTTTCAAAGTGCTCGACACTAAAAGCTACTTATACATAATTTATGTCATACTTGCTGGCTGAACTCTGTTCTTTTATTTCATGCCTGCCATTCTCATGAGCATAATAGCAATAATCCATCATGTATGTGTATAGCATTCTGATGCTGTTTGCAGGTTGATAAGGATAAAGATACAATGAAAAGATAAATAGCTGGTGGTTGCACCAAAGCCCCGGGGTTATTAGATTTTCAGAGGGAAAACTTTATTCTTTCATATTTATATTAACTCTTGGGTACTGTGTTTTATACTGCAGTGCTGTACTATAGTGGTAAATATACTATATATATAAATATACTGTACTATAGTGATAAATGTTAACTGTCAATGTTTCCTTATAGGACACGGTCAATCAATGCAAAGTCCAACTGCCTTCTGTTCTTATTAGGGCACTATTGCAACTGTCATTAATATATTTAGTTCTCTTGGAGCCACTGAGGGCTGGCAAATATATAATAGCTATGGAGCCGGACTTTATAGGTATACTTTATTTTTCAGTAGCATCACTAAATAAATACAGGTTTGTATTTAAATATTGCCCTCTCAAAAGGGTTTATTTGAGCTTAGCTGATCATGTGGAGAAAACTCCATGTTTGTAGTATATAAAACTTCAAATTGCTTTCATATCAACATATTGTTGGGGGCCAAGAGGTGTGATACTTCTCAGTGAGTTTTCCAGAAAACTGGACCTGTACAACAAGCCTGCTTAAGGCAGCATGTGGATGGTTTAAACTCTAGCTTGTTTAATATATGCCTGACTCTTTTCACAAATAAAAAGAGAACTTATGTGTTAAAATAATCAAAGAGGAAAAGAGTTGGGCTGAACAGATAAGTTAAAGAAGAGCTGACTAGCTTTGTGGGACATGAGCACTGATCTTGATGTTTATAGTGTTCGAAAAAAAAAAGATTCCCTGAAAATTACATGCAGTAAAACATGACTGAAAATAATAATAAAGGGTATTTATCATATGCATTAAATTTTTTAGGGCTCTAAGTGATTATTTTTGAATATGTTCAGGATGTGTTACTCAGTGGCACTGCTTTCAGAGATTAGCTCTGAATAAAGTTAATTGCTGTGAATAAATTTCTGTTAATAAATTAAAAAAAGTTTTGTGAAATATAGTAGCTTCATGCAGAGACACTGACAAACTATGAATCAGAGTTTCCCACTGAGAGGCAGCCTAATTAGACAGGTGGAGAGCTGCACTAACATGACTATGCTGCTGTATTGGATTTGCATGGCAAGGTTTGGTAGTGGGGGGTCTACAAGGTTGGTTGCTGTGAGATGCTGCCAGGAGCTTCCCCCATGTACAACAGAGCTAATGCCAGCCAGCTCCAAGATGGACCCACTGCTGACCAAGGCCTCTGGGATAACATACCTAAGTAGAGGAAAAAAACTGCAGTGGAACTGCAGTGGAACAGCAGTGAGAAGAGAGACGTGAGGAAAATGTGACAGCAAGAACCTCTGCAGACACCCAGGTCAGTGAAAAAGGCGGGGAAGGAGATGCTTCAGACACTGGAGCAGAGATTCCCCTGCAACCCATGATGAAAACCACGGTGAGGCAGTTGTGCCCCCACAGCCATGGGGGTCCATAGTAGAGCAGAGATCAACCTACAGCCCATGGATGCCCAAAGGAGGCTGTGACCCTTTGGGAAGCCCACACTGGACCTATGGACTCTTGGAGAAAGGAGCCCACATTGGAGCAGGTTTGCTGACAGGACTCATGATGCCTTCGGGGATCGATGCCAGAGCAGCCCGTTCCTGAAGTACCGTACCCCATGGAAGGGACCCACACTGGAGGAGTTTGTGAAGAACTGTAGCCTGTGGGAAGGATTCAGGTGGAAGAAGTTGGTGAAGCACTGTCTTTTGTGTGAAGAACCCCACACTGGAGCAGGGGAAGTGTATGAGGAAGGAGTGGCAGAGACAGCATATGTTGAACTGACTTCAACCCTCATTCCCTGAGCACTGATGGCTGGGGAGGAGGTAGAGAAATCAGGACTGAAGTTGAGACTAGGAAGAATGGAGGGGTGGGTGAAAGATGTTTTAAATATTTGGTTTTATTTCTCATTACTCTACTCTGGTTTTGACTGGCAATAAATTAATTTACCTGAGCTGAGTCTCTTTTTCCTGTGACAGTAATTGATGAGTGATCTCTCCCTGTCCTTGTTTTGACCTACAAGCCTTTTTTATATTTTCTCTTCCCTGTCCAGTTGAGGAGGGCAGTGATAGACTGGTTTTAATGGGCACCTGAGATCCAGCCATGATCAATCCTCCACAGCTGCCTTCAGTTCTGGGGTGTGATTGGGACCCTATGCATAGCACTTCTCTGCTCCAAGGGCTGTTGTGATTTAACCCCTGCTGGCAACTAAACTGGTCTCAGGGGCTTCCCCATCCCCCTGCAGTGGGATGGAGAAGAGTTGGAAAAGTGAGAAAGCTCATGGACTGAGGCAATAGGTAAAGCAAAAGCTATGCAGGCAAGGAAAACAATAAAAGTAATTCACTGCTTTCCATGGTCAGGCAGGTGTTCAGGCATCTCCAAGAGAACCTGGTATTCTCACACAGAAGGATGAGTTGGAAAGCCAAGAAGCATCACTCTGAATGTCGCCAGCCCCCTTCTTTCTTCTTTTCCCGACTTTGTATGCTGAGCATATATGGTTTGGAATGTCCCTCGGGTCAGTTTGGATCACCTGTCCCAGTTATGTCCCCTCTAACCTGTGCATTCCCAGCCTCGCTGCTGGTGGGGAGTGAGAATCAGAAAAGGCTCTGTGCAAGCAGCAGTAGTGAAAATATCCTTGTACTATCAACAGCGTTTTCTGCACAAAATCCAGAACATAGCCCCATACAAACTACTATGAAGAGAATTAACTTTCTCCCAGCCAAACACAAGCCCCAGAAAAACCTTTGCATTTTTGGGATGAAATTCCTTCTCCATTTAAGTCACTGGTGATAATTCATATTGCTTTTAACAGGACTCAGTCTGACCTGTTTTGGAGTCTGTTCCTATATGTGGTAAGTATTATGGTGCTCTAACAATAAAGAAGAAATTGTGCATGAACAAAATTAGAAAAGCTGAGGAACAACTACACACCATATGAAACTTGGATAAAAAGAAATAGGAGAAAGTTCTCAAATTCATTAAAATAAAGAAAAGATGAAAGAAATAAAATTTCTATTATTTAAAATAAATGAGGACCAAATAACAGATGACATAACGAAGTGCAAAATCTCCACTATATTTTTTCTTCCTTCTTCACCAAAGAGGTTAATTGTGACCAGAAGCTTAAAATAATTAACATTAGCAACTAAGTGCTAGAACTATAAGCCAGAATTGGTTAACAGACAGAAAAGTTCTTAGATCACCACAACTTAACAACACTTTTCCCTAAAGTATTTATGATCTGAAATCTTTGAACAATTAGCAGTCACCTTTGAGAACTTTTCAGAACAGATAAAGGCTGAGGGGACATCTAATGGAAAAATACAACTAGTAAACTAAAAAGAAAAAAGTATATTATGTATCATCCCTGGCTTACACTTAGAATGTTAAGGCAATAAATAATTAATCAGTGATTTCTGTCTCTGAGCACCTAGAAAATCTGAAGTTGATTAAAAGTAACCGCAAGAGAGTTACTGAAATCACAACAGAGTTGCAAATCACAACAGGCCAATCTGATACCATTCCATGGCAGCTAATTAAGTGAGTAACAAGGAAGTAGTTATATACTTTTTGTTTGCTGACATGTGACAATTCCATATGACACTGTCAGAAGTACAGTAATACGTTCTCATTGGAAATTACAGTAAAATCAGTTGAATCACTTTGCAGAAACCTCTTAGCATCTATTCACTGACAGGCTGAAAGAAATAACTGACGTGCAGCATTATGCAACATTTTTATTACAATTGAAGGACCAGTATTTGGGGATAACATTAACTAGGAAGGTTATAGAAATTCTGGAAGGTAGAGTTACAATCAACATGATTTTGATAAACTGGAGAAATTGTACACAGAAATAAAATACGATATAACAGACATGCCTAGGAAGGAAAATATAAAATGCAGAATGGCTTGCTAGGCAGATATACTGCAGAAAAAGGCTTAGGATTACAATGGGTTGCAAATGGAACATTAGCCAATATTGCAAAACCAGCAGAAAGAGGATGATTTAATATATGTAAGTCCTGAGACACACAGAGTAACTATTTCACTCTAGTCAGCATTTGTGAAGCCTTAAGAGGATTACTGAATGCAGTTTTAAGTCCTGAGGAAAGGAGAGGATGAGATAGAAGCAACAAAAGGTTAATAGATGTGGAAAATATGACCACTCTCAAAAAAAGAATGAAAAATATTAAAAGCTTTTCTTATTTAGTCTTGAAAAGAGAACTTTTGTGTCATATGTTAGCAGTCTTCCAATATATAAATTGTTGCAAGAACAATCATTTGTTGTCAATGCTGCCACCAAATGCAAAAAAAAAAAAAAAATGGTTGCAGTAGGAGGGATTTGTGTTGTATATCTGGAACACCTTTATATTACAGTTAAGAACAGCTTATCTACATCAGTTGTGGGCTGTCTGTCTACCTGTCCAGTCTACCTGGACTTTAATAAAGCCTTTCACACTGTTTGCCACAGCATTTTCCTGGAGTAATTGGCTGCTTGTGGCTTGGATGAGTGCACTGTTCACTGAGTAAAAACTGGCTGGATGGCTGGGCCCAGAGAGTGGGGGTGAGTGGAGTTACATCCAGCTGGTGTTCCTCAGGACTCAGTATTGGAGCCAGTCCTGTTTAACATCTTTATCAATGATCTGAATGAGGGGATCAAGTGCATCCTCAGCCAATTTGCAGATGACACCAGCTTGAGTGGGAGTGTTGATCTGCATGAGGGTAGGAAGGCTCTGCAGAGAGATCTCGACAAGGGAGGTGAACCAAGACCAATTTGATGAGTTTAAGGTGAAGTGCTGGATCCTGCATCTGGGTCAGAACAACTGCCGGCAATGCTACAGTCTTGGGAGAGTAGCTGGAAAGCTGTATGGGGGTTGACGGCAGCTGAACATGAGCCAGTGTGTGCCCAGGTGGCCAAGAAGGCCAATGGCATCCTGGCTTGTGTCAGAAGTAGTATGGCCAGCAGGACCAGGACAGTGATCATCCACCTGTACTTGGCACTGGTGTACCTCGAGTGCATGTCCAGTTCTGGGTCATTCCCTTCAGGAATCGGGGTGCTGGATATGTCCAGAGAAGGGCAGTGGGACTGGTGAACAGCCTTAATAACAACTCTTGTGAGGAGTGGTTGAGGAAGCTGGGATTGTTTAACCTGGAGAGTAGGAAGCTCAGGGGAGACCTCTTCACTCTCTACAATTACAAAGAAGGTTGTGGACAGGTGGGAGTCAGCCTCTTCTCTCAAGTAATGAGTTACAGGACAAGAGGAAATGGCCTCAAGTCATGCCAGTGAAGGTTTAGATTGGATATTAGGAAAAATTTCATCACAGAAAAGTTTGTCAAGCACTGGAACAGGCTACACAGGGAAGACATTGAGTCAACATTCCTGAAGGTGTTTAAAAGAACTGTAGATGTGACACTTGCAGACGTGATTTAGTAGTGAACTTTGAAGTGGTAGGTTAAAGGTTGGACTCGATTATCCTAGAAGTCTTTTTCAGCTTAAATCATTTTATAACTATGAAATTACAGTTACTTTCAAAATATCTTTAAAAAAAATTTACAGCCTTGATATTGGAAAATTTAAAAATTATTTACTTGGTTTTTTAGTATAACAATGTGTATAATGAAAGAATAATATTTTCCATATACTATGGCAAAAAAGTTTTCAGTAAAAGAGTTTAGTACACCTTTTTTTCTCACTGTGATGAATAAAGGCACAATCTTACAGCATAGCAAATGTAGAAGTAATCACTGCTTCAGCATATCTTTTCTAATGTATTTATTTATATTTCAGCATAAAAGGTTTTTTCTGAGTGACCTGGATCTTGAGGTTTCCTGAAAAAATTTCTCATTATCTGTACTTATAGCTTCTTTTCAGTCTCCAAATATATTAAAGATCACTGAGACAGGAATTGACTTCTACTAAGTTGTGTGCAAATGGGAAAAAAATCTTTGATCGAAACCTTTAGTTACTAAATAATTAAGGATTATCAGAATGGATAAAATCTTGGAAAAACTTATCTGAAGGTCAGCGTAACCCTGATTTGGTTGAAAGGATTCATCAATGCCTTTAAAGATGTTTTCATTGCACTAATAAAATAAAATTTTATCTAATTATGGGAAGGTAAAATGAATTGGGTTTTGTTTTGGTGACTTGATCATGAGAAGATGAACTCTGACACATGGGATGGTCCAAGATGAAAAAAAAATAGTTCAATTTTGAGCAGTTAAAAAATGTATTTCTTACTTTGTATAGAACATATTATAATAGCATATATATAAAATAATTCCTAATAATGACACTGGAATGTGCGATATTCTTTACATTCTGTTGTAGTTAGCCGTGCTTTACATTCCATCCCTGGTATTTGTGGGATAGTTAGAGTCAGACATAATTTCATTATTATTCTGACTTCTCTCAATTAGTCATCATCGAACTATACATCTGACATTGACCTGTAATGTGAAACCTCCACCAGGATGAGATCTGTTCTGCCTTAATTGTGAATGTCAAGTTCCTTACAGTGAACAGAGAACACCCTACACTTTTTAGTGTACTCACAACTTGTTTCTGAGTTAAATCAAAATGAAAAATAGTTCATTAAACTGCCTCACACTTTGGGGAGTCCCTCAGAAATTCCTGTCACCTTAACAGGTTCTATCATTAATCAGACACTTAATAGTGGCCAAGTAGTACCAATGCAGCCTAATTCTGGATTTGCCTTTTGTGATTATTGCTTGAACTCAATCTGGACAGCACATATCCAATGGATATAAAATACATTGATCCACAACCCCTGGCTTTTCAACATATTTCAAAAATATCATTGAAATAAAGGAAACATGTTACAATAGTATTCCTCTCTTTTCCCTGTATTAATAAACATAAAAGAAACAAAAATAAAGATAAATTTAAAATTAATTTAAATCAGTTTTCCCAATATTAGTTTTAGAATTCACTTCTTAACATATAGCCTTCTAAGATCATATTCTGAGGGGAATAAATATTGTATTTTACCCCTTTTGGTGTTGGAAATTATACAGGCGGATTTATGGACTAGGGTCCAAATAACAATATTATTCATATATATAATAAGAAACATGGAGAGAATATAATGTATAATGAAGTACCATTAATCTGAGTGTTTATTTGCAAAAGAAATCATATACTTATTAGAATAAAGTTTTCCTTTGCAATACAAGTGAGGAACAAGAATTTCAAACCTTCTAACTGTCCTCTTACTGAGGCAATTAAATAAATCAGAAATAGATTTGACTGCACAGCTCTTTGTGAATACAATATTTCCAAATTAAATTAATTGCTTTATAGAAACATGACAAAAGCAATTAAATGTAAGTGCTGATCCTGGCCAGTGTATCTTGCTGTAGCCTGCTCCAAGCTTCTGGCTTACCATATTAAAAGACTGAACAGATTTAAAGTTTGTTAAAATTGCCTTCTCCTGTTTATAAAACAGTGTATAAACAGATGTAAAATTATTTTCAAAAGTCACAGGTAAAAGAGATCAAAATACAATACACTTTTGCAACAATCATTATTAACCAATATATCTTGAATTTTTAGAGAATATTGTCAGAAACAAGTTATTCAATTCTATATTGTACATTCAGTCAATTGAAATGATAATAATTTAAAAAAATTCTTGAAAATTAAATAGATTGGGTAAGGAGTACATTCTGTGAAATCTATTTGTAGTCACAGAATCACAGAATCATTTAGGTTAGAAAAGACCTCTGGGATCATCGGGTCCAACCTTTGACTAATCACCACCTTGTCAATTAGACCGTGGCACCAAGTGCCACATCCAGTCATATTTTGAACACTTTCAGGGATGGTGACTCCTCCACCTCCCTGGTCAGCCCCTCCCAATATTTAACAACCCTTTCTGTGGTGAAATTCCTCCTGATGTCCAGCCTAAACCTTCCCTGGTGGAGCTTGAGGCCATGTCCTCTTGTTCTCTCTGGCTGCCTGGGAGAAGAGACCAACTTTGCTGCAACTTCTTTTCATGTAGTTGTAAAGAGCAATAAGGTCACTCCTTGGTCATTCAATGGAAAAAAGGAAGAAAAAGATAATGCATAACCAACTTCCTCATACTTTGAAAAGCCATTTTACAGTCTTTAAAAGCCTTTACTTGGATAGCACTTTGCATAATAATAGATGCTGAAAAATAGTAAAATTAAAAATTCCAATTTTTGAAAGATTGTATGGAGCTTTTAATCCATGATCCCAAATTGATTTTAGAAAAAAAATCTATTTAAAGACACAGTAGATTCATAAACTTTGGAATTATTTGCAGCTGGGTCTTGGACACCATGGATAATGTATTTTGTCTAGTATCATGTTTCTTTTGAAAAATCTCTTAGAATGGAAATAACGTATTAGACTTCCCAATATGGATTTCTGTTTCATGTACACAGAGACATTTTCCAATGATGTTCTCTGGTACATTGAGTACTAGAATTATGTAGGGATTTGAAAAGAAACATGTCATAAAGCAATAGAGAAATATACTTTGCAGTGCAGAATATAAAATAAGATTTAAAAACCCCAAATTATTAAAATATATTGAAAGTTTTTTAAGTTCTAAAGAATGTTTGGAAGATTCATTCATAAGACATGACTTAACTATTAAATAATGAATGATAACTTTCTTCTACATGATAAAATAGGAATGTATACGTAATGGAAAAATCAATGGAAGTATGAAACCACTGACAAATCAGCACTGGTGTCAGTCTCTGGGAGGGACAAACTTACTCATTTATGAAGATTGTCCATGCAGTCTCTGGCTGTTCAGAGGAGCTCAGGAGAACTGGCTCTAAGGGAGGGCAGTTCCAAGAAGGAACTGGGAGGGACAAACTCGCTCATTTATGACGATTGTCCGTGCAGTCTCTGGCTGTTCAGAGAAGCTCAGGAGAACTGGCTCTAAGGGAGGGCAGTTCCAGAAAGATCTCACAGATGTTTCCAGCGACCATTCTAGGGCCAGTGGGTGTTTCTATACCCCAGTTCAACCTAAAGCCAGGTCGGTCAGGATAGCTGCCTGGCACAGCAAAGCATTGTCAGGACACTAACCCAGGTTAAATAGCAGTGCTGACTGACATAGATGGAGCCTCAATGAGGCACTTGCACTGCCTTTGGGACTGGTGCTGCTATCACTGCCAGGCCTCGGTGTTTGCTTGCGCCACATGGGACCCTGAGCACAGACTATTTGTTCAGAGGGAACTTCTTTTGAATCTATGAAAATGTCAAGTGTTTTCATATCTTTCATCAACATTAAAACTCAATTTATGGGGATAAAGGATACTAGAAATAACAAAATAAAACTGCTATCAGGGCATATATGGCTCGACTTCTAAAAAAAATTATGAAAATAAATTTTATAAATTGATGGAATAAAAAGAATGTGTTTTATGCATATTAGGTGAATAAGATATACCATTTTCCCTATATCCTCTATAGTCTCAGAATTATTTTAATTTTTTAACATCAATATACATTTTACTCAGAAAAAAGTGTTACAGACGTTACTTTGATAAAGTGTAATTATAATATAATCATAGGGGATTTTCAAAAACAATCACACTGGCCAGTCACCAAGGTCAAAATTGTTATTGACCTTGCTCATGGCAAAGCCTGATAATCATTTAATCCTCCACAAAGTGTTTTGAAACCAAATTTCTGAAAAAGTCAAAATAATAAGGCTTGAAAATGTCTTTTGTATCAACAATTCTGCTGGATTTGTAATTCTTTTGTTGTGATTATTAATCATTATTTATTGATATCTATATACTAGTAATGCTGTCTTTGAGATCTCATTTAGTTTCAAGCAAACTACTGCAATCTGTTTGTTTAGCATGCCATGCTGAAAATATGCAATGAGAGCAGCATGTGCTATTTTGTGTTAAATTAGATTTCAGGCAATAGGTATTTTTAATCACCAAGTTTACATGTTACAAAATAGCAAAAGAACCCCCTTACTTCCTTTCCTTATTATTTGAGACATTGGAGTGTCGCTAAAAAGGGTTGTGTCCATGTAGAAGAAAACACATAAAAATGCTACCCTTTAAAATGCTATCGTGTTGTTTTGAAGCACTTATATGTTGAAAGACTACCAAATGTTGCAGTCTGCACTTCTTGTATTAGAGCTAGTTTTGTCACATAACCACAGCCTGGAATGTATTTAGCACTAAGGGAGGCTGACACAGAGCTCTGCTTCAGGGATTTTTGAAGCTCAATTTCATACTGTATGAGTTATAATTACACTTCTTGGGAGTACGAAGATGCTTTGTCAAAGTCTTCAGAATGTATAAGATATCATTTCAAGACCTATTTGTAGCTCTGGAACGACAGACAAACAGATACACTGAAAATATAGTCAGGTTCTGTTTGCTGTACAGCTCTTTTTATCATAGTATCTATAGTTCCGTGGGATTTCTATTGTCTCTGCTTCTCTTTAGAGAAGTTTTCATGGTGTTCTATGAGTCACAATGCTTTGCAGTCCAAATAAAATTTGTACTAAATATATTTTAAAATTAGACACCCCCAAATTTGTTTTAAGGCCCTCCTTCATGCCCTGGTAATAGCCAGAAGGGAAAAAAAAAAAGGATACGATGTAGCCTTACTGCAGTCAGTGAGCATTTAAGATTGAATTACCTCTAAATTCAAGCTTTTGCACATATGTGGCAGAATAAGGCATGAAAGGCTATAGTTTGATAAAGACTCCTTTCAGCATCTGTGCTGTCTCAGGCAGTCCCTACATTTCTGATTCTCCTTATCTTCACTTTCCTTTGTTAAAAATAACTAGGAAAAATGGCTTATTTTTACTCTGGATCAATTTCTCAGTCTCACAGTCCAGACCTGCAAACAGTTGCGCTAGCTTAACTGAGAAAATGGCATAATGACTATACTGGTAGCTGAGAAACCCATAAGACAAACTAATGCTGAAAAAAGTGTTCTTCAAAATACAGGTAAAGACATACATTAAATAAAATTACTTTTTCTGTTGTGTGTACATATGAAGAAGTCAAAAGGAAAACCTCTTTGTAAACAACTATTCAATGATTTTTCTATTGTGCATTACTAACTTTTTTGCATACTTGTAGTACACAACTTTTTTTTTTTAATCATAAATGTATTAATCAAGTTTTATTTGGTTTTTTAGGTGCTAAACTCCAGCAATTAAGAAAAGAACTCCTGTTTTAACCCCAGCTACTTGTCCTATCCAAGAAAACCATGCTTTATTGAACTATCTTTTCTATGTTTAAATAAATAGGTAGAAACTAGCTTAATTCAATTTTCAAATTTTTTGTGTGTGTCTTCTGAGTGCTTATTATTTTTTCTTTTTGAATTCCTATGGCATGATTTAACATGATCCTTAATAACCTCAATAAATCTTTAATAGATTTTCTTACATCTAAAAGGACTTCATTGATAACTTATCATTTACAGAACATACAGAGAAACTGGATAATAGATTCACCAGGAGCCTCTGTTATCACAAGTAAAAGGTGACCTGAAAAATTATTTTACTAATGGCTAAACCCAACAGATTCCAGAAGTTAGTTCTCGACTACATTTTGGGTTACACTGAATTATTTCATTTCTATCAAGATATGTTAGGTTAATGCAGCATGGTATATGGGCAAAATATAAAATCTTTATAATATATGGTCTTACTTTAGGCCCCGAAGAAGTTATGTAATGAAACCTCCTGCAGGCTGCCACGTGTTGGATGAAGCATCTGTTTGGGAAAAGCCAACACCAAGGGTGAATTACACTTGACAAACATGATTGCTTTCTATGACAAAGTAACTTGCTTGGCTGATGTTGGACAAGCACTGAACATTGCCTACACGTATATCTTCAAGACCTTCAATGCAATTTCCCACTGCCTTTTCCTAAAGGAGCTGATGCACTGTGATCTAATAGTCTGTGCTGTGGGCGAGGAACTGACAGGGTGCTGGAAACATTTCCTTTCCGAACTGCCAACCTGTCGCAAATGCTGTCCCCCAGGGATCATTACTGCGCCCAGAAGTGTTTAATCTGTTTATTTTGGAAGATGGGATCAAATGTACCCTGACGAAGTTTGCCGACAAACTGAAGAGGGAAGTGAACACTTTGGAAGTGAAGAGTCACCCTGTAGGAAGACCTGCATAGGTTGGAAGAGTGGGCTAACAAGAGCCCTAGGAAATACAGGGGCAAAGGTAAGGTATTTCACATAGGACAATATAATCCAGGAGTGAAGTGCAGGTAGTGATCTGCCTGGCTGGAGAGAAGTTTTGTGGAAAGGCACCTGAAGGACCTGGTGCACAACAAGCTCCATATGAGTGGATGGTGGACTGCTGCAGCAAAGAAAGGCAACAGGATGCTGGGTTGCATCAATGTGGGCATCACCAGCAGAGATAAAGAAGTAGTTATTCTACTCTACTTAGCACTTGTCAGGTCACATCTGGAGTACTGTGTTCAGTTTTGGTCCCCACTCTACAAAAAAGGAGGTGGACGGACTGGAGAGGGTCCAGAGTAGGGCCACAGAGGTGTTCAAAGAACTGGGAAGCTTGACATGTGAGGAAAGGCTGAGGGAGCTGGGTTTGTTCAGCCTTGACAAAAGGAGGCTTAGGGGAGACCTTATCCCCATGTTGCAGTATTTAAAGGGTGGCTGCAGAGAAAGTAGAGACTCCTTTTTACAAAAAGAGTTGCATGGAAAAGACAGGATGTAATGGGTAGGATTGTGCCTAGGGAGATTCTAACAGGACACAAGACAAAAAGTTTACACAATAGGAACAATCAGCCATTGGAATAATCATCCTGGGGAAGAGGTGGATTTCCCAACATTGGACACCTAGGATTTTGTGGGACATGAGGCTTGACCCTCTTGTCTAGACCATGCTTTTGCCAAGAAAGTTTGGAGCAGAAGAACCTAGAGGTTCCTTCCAACCTGATGCTCCATGATTCTATGATCCTATGAAAAAAAGATGGATGAAATTAGGTTTTAAAAGTCTAATCCAAATACTTCTAAGATCTTAGTTTTAAGATATTATCTTTTACAAAGAAAAACAGATAAAAGTGTTATTGATTCTCTTAATTAAAATTTAGTCACTGAATGCTTTACGAAGGAAATACAATAACAAATATAGTTGTGCACAAAGGAGTCTGCAGATTTTGAGGGCACTATCTCAAATATCGTTTTTTAATCTCAATAACGGAAGTATTTATTTATTTTTGTTTAAGATGTTCTTTAGCATTTCCAGTCAATGTCGGATACATCTCTTTTTCAGTTATTTTTTTCTGCAGTAGGCTCCTTCTCCTTCATCTGCATGGCATATTGTTTTTTGAAAATATGATCAGACAAAACCTATATCTACTTTTCTATATAGTAGTGCCCTATTAATTTGTTGTTCTTTCACAAGCTGGGGTTTTGCTAGCTTGTTTCTTTTTTAATGTAAAATTCATTTTATATCAAAATATCAGAAAGGAAGCACATTTAATTTTGAGTCTTTTGAGGAACTTAAGAAATATAATCATAGGGTCCCATTGAAAGAAAAATCAACATCAATAGGACCAGGGCCACAGAGAAAAATTCTGAAATAACATTGGTTTTTACAGGCATTTGCCATTCACCTACTTCCTTTTCTAACTTGGAGAAATTTTCTGACGACCATTTTAAGTGAATATAAATTTTCATAGTTACATGAGCAGAATTAAGTAAAATTCCCTTGTAAAAGGACATTTATTTTCCTCTGGATCATTTTAATTATAACTTCAAGAGACTATGTACATTCATCTCAAGTACTTAAAAAACAAGCTTCATGATGACTCTGGAATAAAACTGCTCATATATTTATTCCAGTGTCAGGGTTGAAAGTCGTTATTCCACTAGTGAGCTTGTTGCCTCTTTTCCTTCCAGGAATCTACTTGAATTTAAATATTGTTTTGAATTGTCAGTATCATATGTGGTTGTATTTGGTCTTGCTGAGATTAAGTTAATTTTTCCCATGGCAGCCCTCACGGTGCTGTGCTGTCACTGGTAGCTGGAAAGGTGTTGATATTCACCAGTGTTTGGGGTACTGCTGGGCCGGGCTGGCAGAGCATCAGTGCTGTCCATCAATATTCCACCTCCATCAAGGGGCTGGGAGCAGGCGCGATCCTGGGAGGGGACACAACCCAGCCAGCTCACCCAAACTGACCAAAGGGATATTCCATACCATGTGACACCAGTTCATATGTAAATCTAAGAAAAGGAGGAGGAAAGGGCGGCATTTGTTATTTACAGGGTTTGCCTTCTAGAGCAACTGCTCTGTATGCTGAAGCCCTGCTTCCCAGGAAGCAGCAGAACATCGCTTGCAGATGGGAAGGAGAGAATAATTTTTTTTTCTCTTTGCTTGTGCATGCACAACCTTCCACCTTTGCTTTAGCAAACTGCCTTATTTCAACCTGTGAATGGTTTTCCATTTTAGTTTCTCTCTCTGTCCAGATGAGAAGTGAGGAGTAACAAAGCACCTTGGTAGGCACCTGGCATCCAGCCAAGATCATTAGGCCACTCATCACAGTGCTATTTCTTTTAGCACTTTATAAAGATATATTTACCCCCTCAGCTCTAATCTTAGCCATTTTTATTTTCATCCTGTGACTTAATTTTTTCTGTGTATGGCAAGCATTTGTTCCTGGCTTAGCTACAATGTATGTGTTTTTAAATACCAAATTAAAAAATACTCAGATAACATTCTGTGTGGATGACCATTATACTATTAATTCATAGCTCATAATTTGAAAGAAAGTCACTTTAAAGAAACAAGGAAGTGTATAGAGGGCAAGAATAATGAGTCTGGGTTTGGTGTTAAACTGATGTTTCTCCAGTGGATCGTATCTTAGGAGACTGAATCACAAATCTGATAACATACTTGAGTTGCTGCAGAAAGTCTTGAACCCATTGTGGGGCCTGCCTTGCTCTGTCTCCTCAATGCATAAACAGGTTAGTCAACAAAAAAATGATGAAATATCCTCACTTCAGAGTTTGGTGTCTTAAGGAAAAACAGCCCCAGTGAAAATCTCCTTTCTAAGAGTTTGTAGTTTGCTCTTATTGCAAAGGGTTGCAAACCTCCAAATCAGGAGCAGAGTATACAGCTGTGGATAATGTTTTCTCTAGATATTTATGAATCTGTTCATTTATATATACAAGGACTAGTATAATTCACAGTTCAAATATTTTTAAAGGTCTCTTACTACATTTTTCTCTGCAATGACTTTAAATTTGCTGTGGGGTTTTGCTGGACTTTATCTATTTCAAGAACAGTCTTTCAAACCGTATATAAAGCAGACTGAAAAAAAGTTTATTAGTGATCTAGTTATATTTTTGTCAAAAATAATAACCGCTCCATGTTGCTTGTTTTTGTTTTCTAGTTAGTCAAATATTTTACTAGCTGTAGGCTATAATATCTGTCATTTATTGTAAGAAATGGGGTGGAGCAGAGTTCTTCCAGTCACAGCTGATGACACATAATTATATACCAGAAAATAAAACTCCCTGGGGGAAAAAATAATTTAGATCATGCTCAAGTGAAATTGTTTAAGGCTGTTTTGGATGGCATGGGTATTTATGAGCTCTATTAATAATAAATGAACTAATGTTGTAGTTCTACAATTTGGAGACAACCTCATCTGACTGTTGAGAAGATGTTGGTATTCTGGCAGTAATGAAAGTGCATAAATATTGATATCTTAAGAAAATAAAACCTCTTATCACTCTATAATGGTTAAAAGTACATAAAATGTAATGAAAATATGAAAAGTATTTGGTACTGAAATTTGTGATAGCTAGGTTTCCTCATTTATGGTTTAAAACCACATTGGATATTCTTTCAGTAGCAGGAGCTGTTAACCCTTCAACCACTTACTTTGCCAAGAGTATTCATTGTTTGTTGAATTACAGTGCCATAGAAATATGCAGAGGCACAGAAATTTCATCAGCTTTTGCAGATAATTTTTTTACATACTTTTTATACCTGTCGAGAAGATAAATGAATGCTGCCTTATTCCAGGTAAGTTAAAAAATAAAAAGAAATAAGCCCCATTTAAAAGAGCTCTTATCATACTTACTTTGTAATTTTATGTTATAGACACAAAAAAGACCACAAAAATTCCAGAAAAAGCTTTCTAAGCACTTTTCTGTTTGAAAATGTTTGTAGTTACAAAGCTAGTTAATATTCTTTGGGAGGTTATTCTTGCTTTGAAACAGTTAATTCCACAAAAATTGTACCATACCTAACAGGAAAGTAATTCCTTCATGCTCTCTATTTTTTTGTGATCATCGTTAGAATGACTATGGAGCAGGACAAAATATGAAACTAGGATTTGCCTTCATTTATTAAAATCTGAGTGCCTGCATTTTCCCACACTGGTCAAATTGAGGATCAACACTTGTAGCATAGTGCATAATTAGGAGAATAAGAAGCACCCTCTGAACTTGGAGTCAGGATAGTTCTACTCCTTCTACTTGGTTTTACAGCAAACAAAGTTTATTCTTGCTGAGGGATTTCTATGCCTATATGTGATGTAGGTGCACCCTGGGAGTCCTAAACATCCTGGGAACTGGATCAAGAGTGGAGAGAATACAGAAAATGTTAGAAATCTTTTGCAACTCTGCAAGTCACATATGCTTATTTCCCTGGTGAGTCCAGCAATACTGTGCAAGTCTTTTTATTTGTTTTCCTACATCTAAGATGTCTGTTATATCAAACATGGAAAGAATATTTTCATCTCTGAATTTCATCATCATAACCAGGGATGATAAAAGATGAAAAAAACAAATAAACAAGAGAAATTAGTTGCTCTTTTCTCCTGTTAATGAATTTTGTAATTCTCTTCAGTCGCCTAAACACGTATCTGTATCATCACATAACTTCACATGAATACTCGTGTATTTATATATCATATGTATATACATATATCTATCTATCTATCTATATCTATCTATCTATCTATCTATATAAGTGTGAAATAATTAAAGGATCCCCTAGCAGGACAGGACAGACATAAAAGAATGAGGATATGAACAATTCTGTAACCCTGATTCCACAATGTAAAGCAGTACCAAGGTTACAGCTACAGTTCAAAGTCTAAAGCAGCAGCTACAAAACAGATCTGGCTTTTCCCACAGCTTGATACAACTTTGTATATCAAGCTACTTCATGAACTACACTTCAGTCAAAAGATACAGCTTGGAGAACGATAGCTTGATAGAATTAGAATAGTAGGAGAATCAAACACAAAATTGCACAGGATCTAGGAAAGAATATTTTATTGCAAATTACTACAATGCATATGAAATGTGAAAAAATTTTCTTGTGCCATAGGTCTGCATTGGGGTTTTGCTGGTTATACCCAAGATAACAGAATTAGGCATTTGGTAATTCAGGCACAGTGTAAAAAGCAACACTTGGGAGCAAGTTATAAGGTCCTTCAACAAGGAGGCCATTATTTCTTTTCCAACGCATAACAAGCAATAGTCTCTCTTAGTATTGTCTTGATACTGAATAGCCTCTAGTGATCTAGTTTTGTGTGGTGTTCTTTAAATCTCTCTTGTATTATATGCATGGACATACATGTGCATCCACATATAGACACATACAAAGTTTATTTCAAAATTTTTGTTTAGTACCAGTAAAATTTCCTAACATTAAGTGGTTCTAATTATTCTATAACTCTTGCTGCCTAAGTACTCTTACACAGCTGCTGTAATAGAACTGTGTGATCCCCAAAATTCTAGACATCCATCTCAATTCTAACAAGGCATTAATAGGGTCAAAGATTCACCCTCATTCACTGAGCAACATTAAACATGAATAATTAGAGACACTTGTGCTATTTTTAAACAGCTAAGGGAATCTCTATACCAATAATTTATTTAAACGATTAGCAGTAAGATGGCAATATTGAATCCATTAATAATTTCCATTTTATGAATTTCTGTTTTACTTTTCTGAATCAGAAGTATAAACCTATCCTAATTACAACAATTTCTAGAACCCTGAGGGACTTTTCTACTTTCTGCTAATTATGATAAAGCATGGGTACCATTGCAGTTGACCAGCGTATGTTGGAGAGGGCAAGGCATACTTTTTGTGAGACATTCCTAATAGGAAGAGCAAGAAAACCATAAAATCTGTAGGCAAGTGTTGGTAACATCAAGTTCCACTAAATGCATCATTCTTCATTGAAAAAGTGTTGAGGTGATTCTAAGGGCTAAATGCAGATGTCCTTGTCCATGAAGAACTGAGTCTTATACTGCTGAAGCTGATGATCCAAGCCTTCTCCTAACTGCCATATCTCCCTGAGGTCAAAACAATTTCCTTCACTTGTGCAAGATGTTTTTTTTCTTGGGCCAGGATACTCGTCCACACAAAAAGGAATTATAACCTGTCCAAGTTTTCTATCATCTTTATTAATACATAATGAAACATTTTCCTGATTTTAAAATGTTACCTACTATAGTGCATTTCCCCCACTCATACCTTATCACAAATACTCTCATTTTGTTTCAAACCACTACTTACCATAGCAAATAATGTACTAGAGATTAAATATAGGCAGTATAGCTGTCATCTAGATAGATAATATCTACGTGTAATACGAGACCAATGTCTTAGATTTCTGCTTTTAAACATGTTTTTCTGAGGCATTTGAAATCTTTCCTGTTTTCCAGATGTAGCTTATCCCTATAAAATGTTTCTGTTCTTCAATCACTTATTGTCTAAAAGTATGACAAAAAAGTCATAATTTGAAGTCAGGTTCTGAATATAAAGCAACTTTTTTTCTGTATTAGGAGAATCAAGCATTTGGAGCAACCAGACAGGTTCTGAAATATCCATCCTTGAGAATTTTCCAGACCCATCTGGATAGCCTGGTCTGATCTATCAGCTGATCCTGGTTTGAGCAGGAGGTTGGATTAGAAAACTTATCAGGTTCCTCGCAGACTGAATTGTCCTATTAACCTATGCTGCTAATACAAGTAATTGTTGAATGTTAGGTGTACTAAACTTTTCACTTATTGACTCAATCCTAAACTCTCCCTACAGTTTTGTCCAGCCATACATATAAAACCAGGACTGGTAAAGTCTACCAGTGGCTGGGGCTGTGGAACTTAACACTAGTGTACTATCTTAGAGAACAGAAAGTGTGTTCCTCCTTTCTTAGTGCCCAGACATTTTGCATCCTAGGTACTGCAAGTGAAACTTTGCATTTTTTATCATGCCCCATCTCGCCCTCTAACATCCAGGGGGTTATAGACAGTTACAGGTTTAATCTTATTTTGGTCTGCTTTGGTTTATACTTTAAGAGACTTCACCATGACACTTTTACTTCATGGCCTAAGGATAAAATGGGGATTGACAATTAGGCATAACTTTATTTGCGGAACATTGAGGTTTTCTGTTCAGTATGTTTTATATGAAATGGAAAGTTACCTGTGAAAAAAATAGTATCTCCGGCTTTCCACAATTTTCCCACCTTTATCCTTAGTCTCTATGACCAATTAGTTGTTGAAACTCAAGATGAGATTTAAATTGAAACTGAAGATTGAAAGTTTTCTTCTCACACTGCCTGTTTCCCTGCCAACTTCACATTTTTGTTTCCATTCTATTCTCCTATTTACACTTTCTGGTCTGTACTGGACTGTATTTCGCGTAAACTGGTCATTTTCTTTCTGTCACATCTCCAGAAGAATATCATCAACAATCTGTAATTGCTATTTAGCAATGTCCTGGAGCTGCAAATTAAAAGGAAGACCACCTTAATACTAGAACAGAGAATGTTCTACAGAAGCAAAGATATACGTGCTGTTAATCATCTTTATGTTGTATATTAACATTAGGTTTGAAAATATTTAGAAGAGAAGGTTTTCATATAGAAGGCTAAGGAACTGTCTTTCTAACAAAGTCCCCTTGCAAACAATTTCTAAGTAACTGTTCCAAAGTGTGATGTTTTGTGATGTTTTTAAAAAAAGTCTAGTAATTATTTAACATTGGCAAACAATATATTATTTTCTGCTTTAATTCTCAGAAATAAATGAGGTGTTTTATATGACATTAAAGCTGAAACAAAAAAGGAAAACCACAAAGAAAATCAATCTGAAGCAATCACTTGCAATGGTAAAACATATACCCAAATAGATGAAGTATATTGATGTTTGGAACAAATGAGAGTAGAACCTCATAATGAAAATAATCAGACTGCCTTAAAATTAATTGGTATTACCATCGTCTAGTAAAATATCTGTTCAGATATATTTGGAGAAATTAATGTTTGCCATTACTAAAGGCCAGTGTGGCTCAGAAACTAAGCCAAATTAGACACCTGTTCCCCCTACCTTTAAATATTATTGTATTGCAATTGTACATGTATTTATGTCCTGGTATTGAAATCCTAGCAATGCCCTACAGGAACCCTCTCTGGAGTATTCTGTGCACACACACTATAGTCATTTTACTTTCAGTGGCTTTCAGTCACTGTCAGCTATGGATCATTGAGTGTTGAGCATAGCATGCCGTAAGAACTGATTCACTCTCTAGGACTAGCTCTGGATGAGAACAGTTAGCATGCATCGATGAAATATTGTGGGATTTGAGATGATGGGTAACAAGCAAAGTATTTTCAGCTTCACTGTATGCAAGAAAAATTCAAGAGCATATGTAAAAAGCTGGCCCCTTTTCTAGATCTGGATTGTAATTTCTGGGTGAAGCGCTTCTGTTTCTGTGCCCAATGAGTTCATTTTGATCAAAATGTATGTTACCCAAAGCATATGAAAATCCAAAAGTTATGATCTGCCCATAGCTGAAAATTTTCTATGTTTTTATAGAACCATTGCACTTGAACTGAAGCTATTTTCATGACTTATTGGAAAACAAACATACTCTCACTCCCATTCAGTGCACTCCTGCATCTAATTGAAAAGACTATCAGGTTGTAAACCAGGAGGAATATTTGCCCATGCACAAAATTCAAGCTCTCTGGTCATGGGCATGAATCTTGTGTGCTCAGGAAACTTGTACCGTCTACAGTTTATTCATGTCCCGGTGGGGGTCTTATACAAATTCAATAACTGAACGCGGCTTGGGCTGACATAAACAATTTGGATTATAATTTCAATTGACCTTGCTTTCCCTTCCTCTGCAGTTTGAGATCTCTCTAAAACAACAAGAGAAACAGAGTTCTGTCTGAACACTAGGAACTATATCTCACTGATCCTTAACATTCAGATGCTTTTTAGATAAGTGGTGTCCTACATTTTCCATTTGTTAGTATCTCTATCCCGTAGGTTATCTTTCTTTATAGGGAATGCCAGCTTCTTCATTCCTTAATTATCGCTGTCCCTCTGACCTACTACAGCAGAGAGAAAGCCCTTGCCTGAACAGAGTAGTTAGAAGGGAACTTTGTCTTTTCGCTCTGCAACCTAATACCATCTTATATACATGCCTGTGGGATGATGTTTGCGTATCTACAACTGAGTGGATGTCGACTGAGGGAGCATTTAAACCTTTGCAGTATGAATTTAAATCAAGCCAGATCCTAGGCTTCTATATTTTCAGTTTCCCTATTGCTTTCCAACCCCTGGAAGAGAGGCAGATTTTTTAGCACAATTCTTTCTCTGTTTACCAGTCTGTAGATATCGGTTTGTGATTTCTCAGTTTTGGTGATGTATATATGCAAGAGAAATGACTCTATAAAGACATAGGAGAAAAAGATATTTGTAATGATAAAGCTCTGTACTATTCCTCTCTTGTCCGATAAAACCAAAATTAATTTTTCAAGAGATTTAAGAAATGGTACACATTTTCTTCTTCGAATATTAACTATAAAATGCAGACTAACAGAAATCAAAAATGCTTTCAAACTATTTCTGCTCACTGTAGTAGAATAAGAGCTGAGTAAATTCTACCGCTCTCCCAATAGCTTCTTCAGCTGCAACTTAAAATGGCCTGATTAGATAGTGGCTCAGACTATCTTGCTAGAAGGAAATAATTTTTCTCTCTATCTTTTCTCTGAGCTTTCAGCTTCTGTCACCTACACATGAACTCCAAATACTGTTCTCCATAAAACAGTCCCTTTAGAATGAAAATGCCTCCCAAAATAATTCTGCCACAATGAATCTGGCTCCCCTGAGCCTCATCCTGTAAAAGAGTTTATTTGTCATTTATGCGAAATGGATATGAAAAATATTGAAAAAATCCCAAACTAACCAGCTGTGCTTTTGAATGCTATTAACTCATTAACTGCCACAACCAAGTCTATAAAGTGTCTGCAAAATATGTGTTGCACATTTCTTTGCTTGCCAATTCTTTGCTCAGTCATCTTTTGTGTTCAGTACTAACCTAAACTACTTAGAGTAAATAATGATGCTGGAGTCTCTAGATATCATCTGGTCAAATCCCAAAATGTAACTCAGATTGTTTAGGACTTTGACCAGTCAGACCATGTCACATTTATTTCTGGTACAACCAAAAAAGAAATCCTCTGTAGTATGGTATGATTGTGATATTACAACCCTATTGTTCTTTCTAAACACTTTAGCAGCTTTCATTTAAAAATTAACTCCATTAGGTAATTAATGTAACAAAGTTTAATTCTATAGCTTATTAACTGTATAATTAATTGCTAAGGATGACTAATACCCATATTTACCCTCAGTTTCTGAAACCTTCTATATATGACATTATTAACATTCTGATAAAATTGCTAAGACACATATTATCATAGAACCCTGGAAGCTGCAGCATATTTCTATGAGTTTTCAGTTAAAACTCAGAATTACAAAGACAGTTCAAACTTAAGGTTTTCCAGCTGAAGTTCATGGTTCTTATTTAAATAAAATATAAAGCTTGCAAAATTTCTTCTGCTTTAAAGCAGAAAAAAAAATCAAGATCAAATTTTTATGATTGCTAACAAAGACTGTGGAGCCATGGCAGTTTACATTAGCCAGCCATTTGGCCTCTGAGAGTGAAAAGAGTCGAATAAGTGACTGCAATGTTACTAAATGTTACTTAAAGTCCGCAAAAAGAGTTTGATGTCAGTGTCTTAAACAGTATAAATGAGTGAACAGATAGCAATAAAGCAGATGAGAATCAAGACCACCTCCTCTACCCAATGCAACATGGAAAGATGCATCTTCCTAGTCATCAGCTGGCAGAACTCCTGTGTTGTGGAAACTTCCCTCATGAATTCCAAGCAGAGAAACAAAACATGGCTATAATATTGAGAAACTTTCTGACTGATGTCACAAATTTTATCATCATGGAGAAAATAACTAGTGTCTAATAGAAATATGAAGTTAGGAGAGGCAGTGGGAACACTGAGTAGTATGTGTGAAAACCCCAGATGTATTTGAAGCTTGAAAGTAGGATAAGAAAAAATGACTTCTGGAGGTTACTTGTCTGGTTAATTGTTATAATCTGTATGATTTTCAGCTTCTGGTTAAATGTGACTCTCAACTGGTTTTGAGTGGTTAGATAGGTGATACAGCCAGCATACTTTTCATCTCAATTTAGTTAGAATTTTAGAATCTTATCTTTCAAAATGTCAAGGAAATGTGTCAGATTGTTAAAGGAATATTTCTACCCTCAAGGATTAAATCAAGGTACACTTCTTTCTGCTGACTTGCAGTATTTAAACTCATTCATTCCTACTTACAGAAAATCCACATTAATAGTAATAATTTAAAACTGTCACTCAGCAAGTCCCAGGCATATCCCTGTTTCAAAGAATTGCAGAATAGTGGAAAGGCAGAGGCATAAGGGGACCTACATCATCTACCTTAACCTCTCTGCACAAAGGTGTGTTAGAGTAGATTGATTAGGGCCATATTATCTTAGGTTTTTAATATCTCCATGGCTGGAGACTCTGAAACCTCTCTTGGCAATCTGTCCAAGTACTTAATCACTCTCAAGGTTATTTTTTATTTTTTAATGTTTAACAGAATTCCTATGTTTTAGTTGATACACGTTGCCTCTCTTTCCTTCACTGGGCACCACTGAGAAGAGTCTGCTTCTGTCTTCTTTGCCCTCTCTCGTCAGGTATTTATACACACTCATAAGACTCCTTCTTGAGTCTTCAGGCTGAAGAGTCCCAGCTCTCTCAGCCTCTCCTTATGTGACACATTCTCCTACCCCTTAATCGTCGTTCTGGTCCTACACTGGATGCACTCCTCTGAGCCCAAGTCTCCCTTGCAGAGCTGGACACAGCACTCCAGATGAGGGCTTGCCAGGGATGAATAGAGGGATGGAATCACCTGTCTCAATCTGCTATCTTTCCAGTTGCTAATACTTAGAACACTTACACATATATACACTCCTTATAAATAGGTTCCTTTCTTACAGGTTCATTGCTGTCTAGTAAGTATGTTAAAATTAGATGTTTTGCACGTTTTCTCATTAATACTACTGAATAGGTAAAGGGGTGAAACTGGACAAGAGCCCTTGGGATTCTGAGAACTAAAATAGCCTCTTGAACTCCAGTGCCCTGTAACAATACAGTCAATGCGACAAAAGAAGTGAGGTACATTTTTACTTAGTAAATGAAACAAAAACTGCAATCCTTCTAATCTGCAAAGCCTATGTGATCTAAAGCTGATTTTCTTCACAACTTTTCTAAATTGTCAAGAAGAAAATTCCCTGGTTTTGCTTGCAGTGCAACACTATTTTTCACACTGCTAAGCTGTAGCCAACATACTATCAAAGCTTCAAGAGGAAGTCAGTGTGCCAGGTCTTTCTTCTCAGTTTAATATCCCTGACAGTAGAGTGAATATCGATGACAGCATTAAATGTCTTCTGGCAGGGCTTTGCTAAATCTGAAAGTTAAAAAAATTGAAAAAATATATAACCACTCAGTAAATGCATGCATGAATCTTTAAAGTCAGTATCTCCTTATGTGCAAATTGAAACATGAAATAACTGAAAACTCTGTCCTTTTTTTAAATTTAACTCTTTCTGGAATGACTAGTGATGAAGCAACTGTGAATAAAATATACAGTGGTGGAAAGGGGCAAAGAAGAAGGTGATATGCCAATTTTATCACAGTTCCGAATTTTTAGTAGATACTTTTTATAGTATTTAAGGGATACTGAATAGAACGACAGTAAGAAAGTGGCAGGTATTGCTCTAATAACTCCCTTAACAGCTTTCTGAGTAGCACATTGAAAAACACATTAAATTTTGAACAAGACGGTTAAAATTCCTCCTGCTTAAAAATGTGTGGGTTTTTTATATATGGGTTTTAATAAACACAACAGAATACTGAATATGAACAAGTCATATCCCTTGGTTACCATATCTTGTGTAGAGGTAGTTATCTTTCCAGCACTGGCAATCTGGACAGAATTATAAAAGTAGGCAATATGACTGCTGGTGCTCTACTAGGCCATAATGCAATGCATAGAAAACCCCCACATGCTCTATCCATGACCATCCATTTGTCTTTTATCTCTTTTTATTCCTCTAACCCTCTAAGTAACTTCAGGAATAAATTGTGACCCAGACCTGAGAAATCTATATATTTTGCTTTTGTATCAAAGATCAGTGGATGGTTGCTTTTGTACTGTTGGAAGCCATTTAAACAATAATAAAAAATCAGTATGGGAAGATGCTCCTGATGCATTCATTGTTGAACCAGAAAATATAGTGAGTCTTGAGTACAAATGCTGTCATGTGTTTAAACTACCCATCTCAAGTATTTATTCAAAGCTCATTTTCACAGAGCAGGTGAGGATTTAGTTACTAGACACTAGGCAAAGCCAGAATAACAAGAACACTTTTACAGGCAAAGAGAAAGATCTTTTCAATCTCAAAGTTGCTATTGTTGATTGGGGCTGCTGCTGGTGATACAGATTTATGATCAAGGCATAGGTTATTTACAGCGTTATTCTAAAATAACATTGCAGTTTTCCCATGATTTACTGTGTAGTTTATGCAAGATACCAGGTGGTATTTTACAGTAGCTGGGGAAATAATGTTACTGCTCACTGCAGCCTTCTGACAGTGACAAGGATTTATGGTGTCACCTGAAGATGAGAGGTTATGGAGTAAAAAGAAAGCCTTTGGTCTTGTATCTGCTCCTGGCATCCCACTACCACTTTACATGTTCTGACATCTTGAATTAAAGTACAAAATAAAATGGCCTTGCACTGCACAGGCACCATTTTGCTATAAGACCAGTTATATTTTACCAATGGGAAATTTTTTATTAGAAACTCATTAGCATGATCCTTCATGATTTCTTAAAGGAATAATGGGTGTTGGCATATCCATTTTTAAATTCCTAACCTAGCATCCCTTTCAGAAACAAAACACTTTACAAAATGAGGAACATTTTAGGTGTTATTCTTTAACAGCCTAGTAGATCTATGAATCTTTCTTATTAATACAAATTTTCAAAGGCTGTTTAAAATATGTTATCTAGAAATAAAAGGGGAATCAATAAGAACCTAGGTACAAATTATATTAGAAGGATCTATGTCAAATGATAAAGTTGCTGCAGGTAAAAATGAAATTCTTCTGTATTTATAGGGATTTAAGCTGATAAAGTTCAGAAAGACTGAATACTTAAATTCTCAGGAATTTCAGAAGTCATCCACAGAAATAAATATTACTAAAATAAAAATAACAACCTAATATTTTCAACTAGGAGGGCAATCTTTTTCTAAAAAGATGAGAGTGAAATTAATAGTGTTTAGGCATTGTTTTTTATCTGAGTACCTACAGCAGAGTTGCAAATAGAGCTGTTTGTTAATTTTAATAGAAAATTCAGGTGCAAACAATGTCTTTATGTACTAAATCTTGCATATGTACCCTTGGATCACTCACAATAAATAAATCAATTACAGTTCATGTTGATCTCAGAAGATAAATTAAGGCTAAGTACTTCTGAAAATCAAAACATTAACTAAGAAACTTTGACCTACTCTGATTTTTTCTTTCTTCTAAGACTTTTTCTTGACTGTCTTGCAGCCAAGAAAAATGAAAATATTGCAAGTTCTTCTGCTCTGTGTTCATGGAAATTCTAAAGATGGTACTTGCATTCCCATCAAACTTTCTTCCTTCTACCTGTTCCTCTTCTCTAGCTCCCCCCACAAATAGAAGAGCAAATGAATGTTATTTTTGAGGTAAAAAGCTTTTACTTTTAATTTTCAGAAAAGGACAACACAAGAAAGAATGGAAGAATAAAATGGGAAGGATCGCAAACAAACCAGCTTCTATCACAGCGATGAAAGAATAGTTTGACAGTGTGATCAGTCTCATCTGTGAATGTTTCTCTCCTTATTGGCATCTTGATGCTCATAGTTTAAGTTCTATTGTGAAACTCATGTCTTTCACTGCCTTGGGACTTTTGGTTTGGTCTAAGTGCAGAACTACACTGTATGAAGTATGCTTACGTTCCTAAGAGTTAACTTGCAGGTTTAATATTCTGTGGTTTTGACATTAGGAGGGTTTTGGTTACTTTGAACATGAACTATAGAGTTTGCTAGTGTTATGTCCTACAAAAAAGAGACTTTACAGAGGTGCTAATTCTCCTTGAGATGTATCTGGGATGACTAAAGGGGTAAGCAGTCCTAGCTCTTTACCTTGACCATATGACAAATTTTATTTTTCCAAACATAAAGACATCCTGAAGCTATCCTGGATAGATCCTCAAATCTATCCTGGGTGGGATACTTGTTCACTCCTGACATGTTTACAGTCTAGAATATTAATATAAGCTACTTACGAAACATTGAGAAGCTGACTTAAATCTGCTGGTGGACTAAGAAGGACCAATGCTATTTCAATATTCTATCTGCATGGTGTGATGACCGAAGCATTCTGCTGAGCCACGTCTGTTATCAGGGTGGTGCTTTGTCAGATGGAGAGGGGCTTAGGGCAGTATTCACTTGCACTGATACACTTAGTACATTACTAAGGATATCAGTGCCCCTGTATTCAAACACATTCCACATAGCTTCATTAACAGATACGCAGGGTTTGTGGTTAAATTAGAGGGACAAATCCCCAAATATTGAAATACTAACAGTCATGACATAGAAAGTGCTGAAAATATTAAAATGCATTTCATAAATAAAATAATTTAAATTAAGCCTCTTTAAAGTACTTCTTTTAACACTAGAAATTATTTGAATCTATTTCTTTACAATGCATTAAATTGTATAAAGAACATGAACTTTGTTCCAGAAATAGAAGTTTTTTCTTTTCTTTAGGAATATATATTAAACTCAGTCTGCTTTTCTTCAGTTATTCAGGTAACTTAGGTTATAATAGATATTATGATTTTATGGAAATGATTAATACTGTAATCTGAAGAAAAGCTGTGAAGTACAGAAAAGATAGGGAGGAGCTACAGAAATGTCATTTCCCACTGAATAATCTTCCTGAAGAAACATAAAATTAATCTGATACTTTTATGTTAATGGCTCAGAGTGGATCAGAGAGCTGAGATCTATGAATTGGGAGATTTTCACTAGGACTGTAGAAGCATAGAATCCTCTATAACAGACAAGACATTTGAATTCCTAGTTGTTTCACTTTCACTATATGCTCTAAAGCGTAGGTTTAACAGTGTCTGGGTAATTCCATTTTATTGCCTCAATATTTTTTTTAATATGGCCATTATTCCACAATCCAGCTTATGCATAATACTTTGGTGTTGATCCAAGCTATGCAGACCTCATTCATTAGCAAAAGGGAACAAACTAGATTAATTTGTTGTCTCAGGTGTTATCTTATAAATCAAAACATTTCTTATTTCTTTGAACCTGAGAAATAAACTCCATTGTATCCAGCTGATCATCATCACTAGTTTAACTGACCTAACTGTGTAAGAGGAGTGAAGATGTCCAGCTCTCAATAGGCTGAGAAGAGGATTTTGACTAAGACATTTTAATTAAATCACTTCATTGACTAAGAGAGAGAAAAATTCTACTTTCATTTTGTTATAACTTTATTGCTTCTACACTTCAAATAGAAATTAAAGCAATCTAAATCTTATTACTAGTAGTAAAATGCATGGGTATACTTCACAATTAGATCAAGGTGAATATTGGTGAATTGCTAACCAACTAACTAAAATACTTGCTGAAGAATTTTGCTGAAATGTTTCAAAATTAACGAAGTAATGTTTTCAGTTATATAAATATTTGTCTAGAATTGTTCCTCCAGAGTAAAAACAAATGTCATACTGCAAGAATAAAATATTTCCATTACACAATTCCACTACTAACTATACAAGTACATTAACCTTTAATTATGGAACAAAGATTATATTAAAGACACGAACAGAGTATGGCAGGTGATTATTGATGGTGTTTAGTCTAATATGTGCACTGCAAAGCACAGAAACTGGTAAAAATGAATAAGAACATTCTCTTTTTATTTCATACAGTGAAAATCTGATAATAACTTAATTATTACTATGTTCTTGCCAATATAAATGTACTTAATCATTATTGATTCTAGCTGAAGGATATACTTAAAATCAGAATGAACTATTTTAGCTAAAGCAAAATTCTGTTTAATCAAAAAATATTGACTTTTTCTTTAATCTGGTCTGTATATATTTTAAGTCAATCTATTAAATGCTTTTTCACCTCAAATACTAATATCAATAGATAGCATGTAATTTCTTCATGCATGTTATGTGAGAAAAATTGAATTTTCTTCTGTTTTTTTCATTTGCTCTTCTCTCCATATAATGTCATCTTTTGTTCCTGTGCCTCTATTTTTTATTGCAGGAAACAGATTTGTTATTTAATGAATCAGCACTGCCAAACTTCATATAGTTTAATGCCCAAAAATCTCTTGGAGTAATAATGAAAACTGCCACTTCCAAACAGGTGATTTGCTAAGCATAGTGAATAAAGAAATTTTGCATATGGATTTATGGACTGCTGAGACTTAGTTGTAGCTTTTTCTTGTTTGGGTTGAAATATATTAATAATAGCATCAATGCCAATTACAGCTGAATAAATTATTTCTTTCCTTATTTTCCTATCTATGCTATGAATTATGGGACAAAAGAACAAATCTTTAATTACCATTGCCTCAAAGCATCTAAATCATTAACTGTGAACAGTCAGCTAATCAAAATTTTTGGTGGGTGGTCCATACATAACATGTGTAATGTAAGGTTTTCTACCCTTACACTAAAGCTGAGACTAGAACTCTATTCCTTTGTTCTTTTTAGTTTCCCACCAATTTATTCATGTATCCAGAGCTGTTATTTTAATGACACTACTAAGAGAAGATGATCAGAGGCACTTCTCCTGTGAAGACAGACTCAGACAGTTGGGGCTGTTCAGCCAGCAGAAGAGAAGGGGTGAGTGAGACCTAACAGCAGCTTTCCAGTACCTAAAGGGGGCATCCAAGGAAGCTGGAGAAGGACTTTTTACAAGGTTATATAGAGATAGAATGAAGGGGAATAGCTTTAAACTCAAAGAGATAGATTTAGGTTAGACATTAAGAAGAAAGTCTTTGCTGTGGGGGTGGTGAGATACTGACACAGGTAGCCCAGGGAAGCAGTAGATGTCATTTGAAGTGTTCAAGGCCAGGTAGGATGGGGCTTTGAGCAACCTGGTCTAGCAGAAAGAATCCCTGCCTATGGCAGGGGGTTTGGACAGGATGATCCTTCCAACCCAAATCATTATATGGCTCTATTTTTAATTTAGTGTGTTAATTTATACTTTTTTCATTACTATTAATTTATCTACCTTGATAGCCATCTGTTACCTTTCTAAAATGTATTACAAGATTCTTCTCCATCGTCTTTCCCTTTTCACAGCATTTAACCAACAGAAAGATACTACATAAATAAAGTTCTACATAAATGGGATTTCAATTGATTTACTCTGTGTTATTATCTCTTTAGGTCACGTTACTCTGTGACCTGAAAAATTTTTTAACCTTAGACTTAACTGCTCAGATGATTTAACCCAGAATATCTCCATGTATTTGCTATTTGTTCTTGTTAGCATAGCTCTCGAAACACAGTTGTGCTGTTTTTCAGTCCCTTGTAGCTAAAATTGCCTGTGGCAGGGTGATAATGGGTACGATGCCTTGATGTTTTATTCACAGTTCAGTGTCACTCAGTACACAACCTGGTTTGTTGCTGCTACTCTTTATGAGACCTCAAGTTCTCTCTGTGACTTTCTTCAGGTCTGTCAGCCCATCCTGCACTGCCTTCACCTAAGTGGTGGTAGTATGTCTTCCCAGTGGTCTCTCCACAGTTTTTAGACTCTCCCTTACTCAAATAAGCTCAGTTGCTCTCCTATTTTCTGTATACCTATTCAAACCATTCCTGTTTTATTCCTACCTTACTACTAGAGTTCCCTCCTTGGTCTGTTGCTTTCCGCCAGCTAGTCCATGTCAATCTGATCTAGAGCACCCATGGAAAAAGCCTTTTGCATTCTCAGAGTTTTTGCTAGCTATTTGCTGACTCGACAGATCATGTAAGCTTGTGTGAAACCAGTAGATTTATAAATTTTGTGTGAACCATTAAACCTTTGCAGCAGCCTCACTGCTGATCTATTAAGCTGGATCAGGAAGGGTCAGTAATGGCTAAAAACACAGCTGAAAATAGAATACTTTAATAGTGGAGTTATAATAACCATTCAAAGAAAAAAGAAAAGAGAAAAAAATGTTAGAGGGGAATCCTGTAAGGTGATCTTGCCTCAAAGCAGAGCCAATTGAAAAGTCAGAACAGTTTGTTCAGGGTGTTGCCCAGTTGAATTCTGAACATCTCCAAGGATAAATATTCCTTAATGTCTCCAGACAACCTGGTTCAGTGTTTTATCACCTTCATTGTGATCTTTTTCCACCTAATACCTACTCAGAATTTTCTTTTTTGTAATTATTGTCTATCTCTCGCAAAGTCCATTTCTGTATACTTCTTACAAGAAGCTGATTCTATCTTTCCTGTAACCTCCCACTAGGTAGCCAAAGAGACCAAGAAGATCCCCTTTTTTAACCTTTTTCACTTAAGCCAGCTCCCCTGGCACCTTCGTACTCTTTATGTCGCCCAGTTCCTTTTATCATCTTGTTTACCTTCTGAAGGACTGTCTCCAGGATGTGATTTTTTTTTTTTTTAACTGAAGAGCCAAAAAACAAACACAGTGCTCCAGGCATGGCCTCCCAAGCTGCACAATAGAGAAGAATAACCACTTCTCTTGAAGGTCTGTCTGCACTCTTGTTAATAGAGCCCCATATGGCCTCACCCTCCATTGTCACAAAGTTGCACTGCCAACTTGAAATCTCTTGAAAATAAGCACTACATTCCAATAGTAACTGGCAATAGGTGAGAACCCTGGTTTCTTAAGTGACTTATGCTGTCCAAGCAGAGAAGAGGTACTTTAGACAGCTAGGGATCTTTATATATAAAATTCACAGCTCTACTAGGTTCCTTGATGCTTGATGTGTGCAGGATCGTGCGAGAGGAGGTAAGATGAATAATGCAGAGATGCCATTCTAGGGTAAGTTAGTCTCAGCTTTTGAATAATTTTTAATAGAAGTTACATAGCTAATCCTTTTTCAGTTATTCACATATGAAGAAAACCCTAACATTACTTGTCTTATTTCACATCTCAGACACATTTTGCAGTAATGTAGACACATTTTTGTAGTAATGATGTGGCTGTGAACCAAGCATTTGCATGGGGCCCATTGGCACCATGCAGACAAAGCTTGTTGCCTTTAAGGAAAGAGTGACAATTGTGCTGCTTTCCTAATTATGCAGTATCTCACTTGCCAACCTTGACAAAAATTGTAGTTGTAGCACATTATGTTACATCTTCTAGCTCACAGATAGCTTATCTAATTGGGCTAGCTTGTTGGAAATTCCACGAAGAAAAAGCCCAACAACCACCAACTCAAATATTATGACTCCTGTTGTGTCATTGCTTAATTAGGTCAATATAATTATATTAGAAATCAAAGATAGTCTTCGGTTCTTCCGTTAAAACAGTGACCCTAACTGTGAAAGGAAGAATTAGATGAACAGAATTTTAGATAATTTTTAATCATTCTTTTCCGGGTCATTTGAAACACCTTTTTTTTCTTGAAATTTCAGTATAAAACCTTTATTTTTCTTTCAATGTCATAGGAATAAATTACATATAATATGTTTCCTGTCCCTTTCCTTCTTGGTGCTCCCAATAAAACCAAACATAAAATCTCAGATAAGTATTGAGGAGAAAGGAGAAACTTCTTCCTCCTCAGAATCATAGAATAGCCTGGGTCAGAAGGGACCTTAAGGAGCCTGTACTTCCAACCCCCCTGTCATGGTCAGGGACACCTTGCACCAGACCAGGGTGCTCAAAGCCCATCCAGCCTGGCCTTGAACAGTGCCAGGGATGGGACAGTGAGACAGACTGCCAGGGAGGCTGTGCAGTCTCCATCCATGGAAGTTTACAAGAGTGACTGCACAATGTCCTGGTCTGACCCTCTTTTGAGCCTAAGCCTGGACTGGATGACTTCCAACCCCCATTACTGTATGAAACTACAAACAAACTTAGAATGGCAAAATATAAAATGAAGTAAAGATGGGAGTTAGTCAAGTCTGTTCCTTAACTCCTGAGTTCAGTTGGACCATATACCAAGCCAATACCCATTAATTTTATACTCTAAATAAAAGACAATTGGAAAATTGAAAAGTATCAAGCAATCTAGGTTAGGCGATATTTTTTTGGAGATTTTGATTCAGTTTATGGCTATGTGTATCTATGGACTATTTTGGAATTATTTTCTAGTGTTATCCCATCAGCCCATCAAGTTAAAAAAATGGACTCTCTTCTAAAACAGCAACAAAGAGAAACACTTGAAAAATACTAGAAATTTATGAGTCAGTGTCTATTAAGTTGGAAAGATAGTAGTCTGAACATCCTAAGCATATGGGACTTTTTAATTCAGTACAACCTAACAATAGATTAATTGAAAGATGATTCCTTCCTCTTGTACATGGCCAAGGACAGCAACTAATTAAAACTCATTTGTTATAAAAGATTTATAGTTATGGAAATTAAACTGACTACATCAAGATTTTTTAAGAGATTGAATTTTTCTTTGTATAAGGGGAGTAATAATATAAGAAATTGAATTCACTATAAAATACAGTGCTTTTGAATACATGCAACATTATTGAAATAAAAAGGAAGTGTTTTAATGAGGTGAATTAAATTTGACTGTAATAGCAGGAACTAATGTGTGTGCATTTTTCCTAACGATACAATTTTTGAGTTCTTATAATGTTTCACTGTGCAATACACATAGATATAGCTAATTCTTTCCCTAATGCTAAAAAAAAATCCCTTTTCAGGAAATATCCTAATACTTTTAAATTTTATATATCACAAATACATTTATGTTCTCACTTCTCTCACTGATTCAGATCCCCTGCAATTGTTAAATTACTATCCTTTCCTTGAGAGTGAGATGCGTAAGTGTCCAGCTGAAGGTTGGTTAACCTGACTATGACTATTTTTGAACTTATTTGTGACGTTAGAGATGTTGGTTAAGATCCTAATGGAATATATCTTAAGGAAAGTGGTTCCCCAAAGCATTCAGCAACTGGGACAGACAAATTGCATCCCTGAAGAGCTAAACAGTGTCTTAGCATCATACCTTAGATTAAAATTCTTTGCCCGGTGATTTTTCTGTTATATCACTTAATTTAAATATACCTTTCATATATTTATTTGGAAATCAGCTGCAAATGCTAATAATATCAACACCAAAACAACTCACTTTAAAGAATAAAACCAGGTGTGTTTAATAGATTCTGTTGCTAACAATGTTTATTCAGAAGCATATGTACCTTATAGAATAGCTTTGTCTTTCACATGGGTGCTTTGTGATTTTATGGACATTTTCTCTTTCATCACTGTTAGGCTGCCCACAGCGTCACTACATGCAGTTCAGTGATAATCATTAGTTTTACACAGCTTTAGGTACCTCAGGATTATATTCCTAAAGCAACACTCACTTCATTAAAAGTATTACTGAATATGTGAATAGTAACATAGAAATGAAAAGAGAAAGGCTGCCTCAGGAAGCTAATTTTTTTTTCTTCTGCTATTAAGACTTACCACAAATCTTGATAAGAAGAATAGAATATAAAGTACAAACTGAATCCTTATAAATATAAAGAATTCTTGAAGCATAATCACATACTAGAATACTTCCCTCAGCACCAAATCATAGGAGTACAGAATATTTCTAATTAAAACCTACTATAGCTAGAAAGATTATCAGTATATTTTCATGTATTTTAAACAGGTACAGGGTTTTTTAAGCATGAGAAATACACAATAGAAATATAGCAAAAATTAAGTAAAATCAGTTCTTAATTTCCTATTTTAACCATATATGAATATCATCCTATGGTAATTTTTGCACCTTAAAATAGTTATGCTGAAATTGACATCTTCTGTTATTTTTAATTCTACTGAAAATAAAAGCTTCTGGTTACTACAGGAAAGAATGGCACAAAGTGTTTAGCTACAACCATACTATGCTAGAAGGAAAAAACACAGCACCACAGTAGCTAAAAAATGAGATTTCCTCTGAGTTCACAGACCCTCCAAGCTAAAATGTGGTTTGATGTCTCCTGGTCAACTCATGTACTGGGGATTAAGTTAATTAAGAGTTGCCCTAGTCTATTAAGGCTCCCTGTAGACTAATTATTAAAATGCCTTGGACCATTACAAACCTACAGCAAAAGAAAGTCACAAAAAGGGTTGCTTATATTATAAGCACTCTTGTACCCAGTAGATCATCTTTTGCACTAAAGAGATTCTACAAAAGAAGGAGATTGCCTTCCCCTTTCCTTTTCTGCCATGTAAGGTATAGAAAAATGTACCAATAGGAAATCTGCATATTCATTAGTGTTTCTTTTTTATATATTCATATGCATATGCTTTTAGCAGTTGGCAAATTTGTTATAGATCGAAAAAGTCTGCTTTCTAATTTCCTATTTTTGTTTTCTTTTCCTAGACTGAGTTAGCATATATACAATGCTTAGGGATTTTTAAAACTCTAATTATGAAATTTAAAAAAATGTATAAAATCATTAAACAGAATTTTTTGCAGAAGTGCTGAAGCTGTCTACAAGGTCACCACTTAGAAACAGCAGGAAATTTTCCCATGTAGTATAACTTCCAAATTTTTTTCTGTCCTGCCTTTTAAGAAACCAGAAAAACACAAGGGCTCTGGGCAAGTGATTCTATTATCTCAACCCAGTTTCACACCTATGTGGCTCTGCTCATTTCACATTGTCCAAACCATGGTGCAGAGAGAGCAATAAAACAATGAAGAGAAAGAAGTGATTACATGGACTTAAAAGATTCTTAAAATCTAATTTTATTTGCTCTTAATTTCCTCTCAGTTCTTAACTAAGCTGAGTATCTCCCTAGCACAGGTGCACTACATCTCTGACAGCTGATTTTCCCTGAAGGGGCTTACTGTATCTGCCTGCTAGCCACCTGAGTTCATCAGATATTTCAGGAGAAGCATCCAGGGCAACTTTGTGTGCTTTTCCAAATCTGTCTTTGGATTTCACCTAAAATTACTAGCCATAGGTACAGCTTGTGAGGCCACTCAGCACAAAAGGAAGTTGAGGCAGCAATTATGGGTTCTTAGACAGAATACTCATCTTCAAGTGTATTACCAGAACAGAGAAACATAGAATCATACGCAAGAAGTAAAAAACACTGTTCAGTGTAACTGAGTTATTCTTGTCCTTTGCTGTTGTACTGTGTGATTTAACAGTTCTGTTTACTTGATAAATATGGGACATTTAAGATTGTACCATACGGATGAGAATGTTGTCTCTCTCACATACATACATAGTGAACAACATCGACTATTTGATTGCAGACACACAGAAAGAGAATTCTGTATTTAAAATACAAATTAATCTTCTGATCTTTCTACAATATCATCTTATATTTGAATTATTAATAGTTTTTGTTAATCATAAATTATGTATTAAAAGGTACTTTTACAGTTTTAAATAGATTGTTTTCACAAAAATAACCCTTTTACCTTTATTAATGGATTTGCATAGATTTGCAGTGGAGAAATATTTTGCAGTAGTTCATTAATCAATCGTTTGAAGACAAAAGCCTCAATAGTATAGCTGAATGATAAGACTAAATTTAATACATATTTAGTCTATATGCAAATGATAACATGGGGTTAAAATGTTCCTAAAATCGTGGTAGCTAAAATGGGCCTTGGAAATGGGAGTGGGCATTGTCTTTACTAGAACCCTGCGAACCTACACCTGTGTACCCTCCTGTACAATAAATAAGAAATGCTGTGGGGAAAGGGGGCTTAAATTCATGCTTGAGCAAAAACAATACACACAATAGAACAATCTCAAGTTAATAATCAACATATGGTTATGTAAAGAAAGTGTATAAAATGTGTCCATCTCGAATCCATGTCGGAGTCAGATTTGGGGTTGTCTGTACCCCTGATTCCTAGAGCTCTTCAATAAAAGCACCTGCATATAATCATCCAGTGATTATGTGTTTCCACGCTAACACAAAGGTGTTTCTTAAAACTGTTTCCTTCAGGTTTAGAATTATTGAAAGACTCACCTAAGGCAATTCATATAATCGATCTGTGGAGTTTTATCTATGCAGATCAAAAGCTGACTAATCCAGTTCAAAATTTTACACATGGCTGCTTGATAAAATCACACAAAGCCAAAACAACTCTAAAGAGAGAAAAAACTTACTCAAAAGGAGAAGCAGAGGAAAGCAGCAGAGGAAATCAAGAGAGGAGAGTACTTGCCTACTGTTTGTGATAGCAGTCTATTTCTGTATTTAAACTAGTATGAAGTCCCTGGTTTTAAAACTTTCCCTTTTCAGAACAAGCTGTACCTCTCAATCCAGTGATCTAATTGGTTACCATAGGAACAGCTGAAGACTTTCAGATTTTGAAAGTTGAACCTCTGTTAGTTTCTCTCTATGCCTCCAGGTCTAGCCTGATCCTGTAAAGGGATATTTAGGATTTTTAGACCCCTTCTGAAACCCTATAAAGCTACCTATATGCCTAGTAATTAATATAGAAAGAGATGTGACAGAAAAACCCAGTGATTACAGGAGGAAGGCTATCTAATTAAATGAAAGACGACGTTGGATCAGCAAAGCAAATGAACAGAAAAAGAATGCCCTAGGATAGACTCAGAAGAACCAGCAACGTCCTAAGAATAATAATTGGAGATTCTTCTGTTTTCTTAATTTCCAGTAAATATTCTCTATTTTTTAGGACATTTTAGCTCTATTTCAGTGGCACAACATTTATAGTTGGATAACTATGCATAGTCTGTTGTATTTACTGGCAGCTGTTGCAATTTTTTTCATATAACACTTTTGAAATCTTGAGAGAAAAAGCGCATGTAAAGATCAGAAAAACACAAATGTGCATTCCTCTTCCAAAAAATTATTCCAGTCTTTAGGAAACTGTTGGATTTAGGATTAATGAATTTTGCACCCTGCTAAGGTATCCAAACAGTCTTTGCTGCCCTGACTGGCATCATTTGAGAGAAGAAGCATCAGCCTTTGCAAATGCCAGACCAATATTTCAATATTGCTCTGCTGGCATGATCCACTGTCTCTGTTAACACCAATAACTTGACCCCAGTCATCACTTCTGCACTAGCTCAACTACCCTTCCTTTAATGTTTTATAACCTTCTATGTAGATATTTTTTTCCTGAATCCTTCTGCACCAAAAAATGCCAATCCTAACAATCCTAACTCTGTAATTTTACCTTTCTTATATCTCTACAAACTTTCTCACAGCTCTTCCTGCGTGAATCAAGGGTGGGCATCTGCGTCTTATCAGAGTTGATCTTTGGAGTCTTGGATCCCCAGGCACTAAAAGAGGGAGAAAGGGGAAGCTTAGAATAGGTAGCTGCAACTCTCCTTTCCAAATTTTTTATTAAGTAGATGATGGAATGCATAAGTGAGGAAACGAAGGAGAAGTAGAGTTGCCTTGGAGTGAGCAGATGAAAAAAGTTAGTGTCCACTGTTAGCTGCAGAAGTGCTTGTCCTCTTAGGCCACAACCAATTGTTAACAAAAGGGTATTGTTCTCAAGAGGAAGATGGGAGAGAGTGCTAAGAGAAAGGAAGAAGGCTGAAAATCACTAAGGATAAAAAAGAAAGGAAAACCAATCTATATTTTTGTAGTTATTTGAATGTTATATGTAGATTTTAGGAATCTAAAATATTAAAGAAATAAACAAATAAGCCAAACTTAAAAAACAAAGTGCTAATGATTTATGTCAACAGATCCTGAGACAGACTAACACCATAGTTTTTGTGACAGCTTATCTATTATTCTGTTTATTCTTATTAAAAACTATTGCTTTGTGTCTTTGTGTTCTGTGTATGAGTCCAGGAGAAAACTAGGAAGATGGGTTTGAAAGGATCTGAAATACTAAAATATTCTTTTTTAACTGTTTTATTAAAATATTCAATACATGAAAAAGAAACCATATGTCATGAGGTATAAGTTATGACTAGTTTGCCAAAACTAAAAGAATTCTTGATGTTTTAGCTCAAGACTGAGTATCCTGTTGCCACCATTGCCCTATGTTTCTGTTTCCTTGTTATGCTGTGGCTTACACAGTCAGCAGAAATAGCATTTCACGTTCATGGTCAAATTTTCACAAGCAGCACCTTCTTGCCTTACCAAAAAACAAAATCTCGTCTCGGACATGTTGCTAAACTCAGTTTGAATTTCTAATTTTTCAGATTATTTCAGAGAGACCTTCAAGCAATGTAACCATTCTAAAGAGATAGTACGGCTTCACAGAGAGATTCCTGAATGCTAATGGTAACTTTTACTTTGACAAGAGAATTACTGAGGTCTTACATTGCCCATTTTCTTATTAGATAGGTCTTGAAACTTTTATATGTTGTTTCCACTGTCTATTAAAATCTGACTAATCTCCATCTATGGAGAAATTGACATTTTGAGGTTTAATTCATCTACAACAGAATTGTCCTTCAGTTTTAAGACCCAAAATTTGAGTTAGTGTAGGCAATCATTATAGGCATATGAGCATATTACTCTTCTTCTGAACATGTAAGCATACAAGAAAAAGTAGGAGTACTTCTCAGGGTAATCATAATGGATCCATTTTTCATGGATCAAAGCAGCATCTTTTAATGCAGCTATTGCTCTTTCACTCCTGCTATAAACTCCTACCTACTGCTGTTACATCTCCAATCAGCTAATACAGTGAGAATCTCAATGAAAAAAATGTCTTCCATGATATTTTCTCACAAAGTGGCTCTTGATACAACTTCTGATAGAAGACAGGATCACTGGGGACTGTATAATATTAGCACAGTGAGCATCTTTAGCAGGAACTTGGCAAGCCTTTTCATTGCTTTTCTCTTGCATTCTAACAGCTCTCAGCAGTAACATCTAGGAAGCTTTGAAAATATAAGCAAAAAAATTACAAGCAAAGGCACCAAAGACATAGTTTTTTGTATCCTTTCAGCTAATACGAAGTCAGTTAAAGTGATTTCCCTTAAAGGGAGATTGAGCACTTAAGTCCAATACTGAAACCATGACATGGTATCCATGAGAGGGACTGAACTTGTTCTATGTTGTGGACATTTTACTTTTATTTACATCAATAAATCCACTAGTTTTGTCCTTTAATAAATTCTTTCTAGTGAACTACTTTGATACCAACTGTGAGTTGATTACAACTAAACAAATTGCAAAGTAGTTGTGTCCTTGTTTAGTGAAAATTTTATTCTATTTAGAGTTCTCTATCCATCACCTCTGTCTCTCTGTTTCTTCTCTTTGTTCTGAGCCTTACATGAGATCCACAGGATAGAAAATGGGTAATTTTAAAGTAAAAGATGTGGATTTTTTTTACATTATTTATATTTTTCTGAACATAGCTCTGATTCATGTCTGAATACATCCTTGTAATACAACTCTATGCTAATAAACCCCTCATCCTTCTTACTGCAACTGAATTTGGAACTTCTCTGAAGAAACATCTCCTGAGGATGGTCTTTTGCCCAGATCTGATCCTCATTCCTATTCAGTCACTCAGCAACTCTTCAGCATTAAAGATAATGAAGAAGGCAAACAAAATCAACATTTCTCAGGAAAACGCCTTTCTTCTTTTTCTTGACACAATAGTGTAGGAAAAAAGATTACATTTATCCTTTTTAGGGATTGCTTCAAAAGGTATCTAAAGCCCACCTTTGAACTTTGAAAGCAAGTTTGAAATAGGAACATTGACAGGAATTTTGAAAGGGAGTAAAATCTTATTGTTAGAAATAAAGTTCTACATTTTTCTCTAAAAGCTGTCAGTAAGGCAATGGATTAAACATCTCTCCTGACAGGAAGAAGATGGGCAATGAGAATTGTCATGGAGTTTGTCATTGACTTAATTAATCGACTTTGTTGGCATAGGCTGGGGAGATAGGCAGCTGAGAAAGAGGTGAAAACAATAAAGAGATAAACACTTGTTAGCACTTTATCAATGATCTGAATTCAATATATTTCTCACAAATATACAGATTTTACTTTATAAAAATATGTATATTACTTCTACAAATTTATATGCAGAACCATCAAATTCTGACAAGGTCGTCTAAAGGAGTGGCTGGTGAGACCTTTCTCTCACATAATTTACTGTGGAGTGTCCAGTCTTAGCTACACATCTGGAATCTCTCTCTAGGTAAAAACAGAGAGGCACCTCTGGAAGCTGAGTCATTCAATGTACCTTAAACCTGTCTTCATATGGAGCTAAGTGCTAAGTATTTTCCTCTCTCTGTTGAACAGATCTTAATGATTAGCCTACTCTAGTTATTTAACTTCTTTACAGTCACCTGTAAGATGAATCCTATTGTCAGTATAAGTGCAGGAATTGTACATTCACTGCATGTATCTGAGGCAGATATACTTTTATCTTCCACAAATACCTCTATCTCTCCATTAATGATGAAAGACCTGCCATAGCTTACTTAGAGTTAATTTTCAGTTCAACTAGGTAATTATTACCACTGATAACAAACCACAAAAAAACCTCAACAAAAATCTGATTTTGCAGCTGACATTGCCCCTTTGAGTAACTTTACTATTGTATCCAGATTAAAAAGAAACTGTTTTTTAATTAAAGATATAAGTCCTACTGTTTAATGGTTCATGCAAGTCCATATCCTGCTATTATTTCTTAATAAATAATATTTCCTAAAAAAATTTTTATCAGATTTTCTCTGCCGGCTGTTTTTTCCAGTGTTACCTGGGTTTTTGTTTGCATGATTGGTTGGTTTTATTCATTAGAATTAGGGTAGAATCAAACCAGTTTTGAAAGACAAAGGTAAGTCTGAATGTAGAGGGTTGTATGGCATCTCTTTTCATATCTAGACAGTACCTGCTGTCTAGAAATGAGTTAGAAGTGCTGATAAATTTCACGATAAACTGTCACAATAGTTGTGCTGTTATTAGTTGAAAGCTGAGTAAAATCTTTTGTCTGTGGTGGCTTTACTCAAATAAATTGAGTGCAGGATTACAAGTACAGACTTTATTCATGTCAAAATGCATTACACTTTAAATCAAATGGAGCCTAATTCTCCATGAAGGACTTTGATCTTTACATGAGACAAATTATTTTTTCCACTGTAAAATTTATTCCATTCTAAAGCACTATGAAATCAAAAATAAACAAGCAAACAAAAAAAATTCCAATTGCTTTTCCTATTACTATGACTAAGCAATAATATCTAGGGTTGTGTTTTGTCTGTATGGACAAACCTTCATTCTGAGCATAACCTCCTGATCATCACATGATGCTTAACCACAGGCTAGTCCCCATGCACAACACTTGGTAATAGGAACTGGTTGTTACATCAATGGCATTGCCTGTAAGTTAATATCTAAGTACTTATGTATAACAATAAAGCATTTCGTCCATGACGTAAAAGAAATAAAACATACATTTTTTTATTTCTAAAGAAATAGCTTTGGCTTTTCAGGAGTGAGCCCTGAGAAAATATTCTGTGCACATTGATTACTGAATCAGACTATATTTTATACTTAAGGTTGGTTCCCCCTCTGAAACAATTCCCAAGCTAGTCATATAAACATATTTCCTCTTTTATAATTAATTATCATACCAGTAAAAAATCCTGTTTACTTACATCTTCTGGATTAGCATTTACATCATATCTTCTTTCCTAAATGCAGACTTCAGCAATGTTTTCTCAAGGTGTATTAGAAAGTAGACTAGATAAAAAAAATATACATTAGATATATCTAAAGATATATTTCTAAATTCACATATAAGCAACTGCATTTCAGAAGTACTTTCTATACAAAAGGTTGCCACATCTTAAAGAATTACTTGGTAAGGAATCGCCAAGTAATTTTTTTTCCTTTTTTAATGTTCATGCTAATTTTAGTTTAACAAGAGCATAACATAATAAGTGTGATGATGGCACATTTTTCTGTGTGACAAATTTATTCTGTTTGCATCCATCACCTGCTGACTCTCCCATCTCATTTAAGGTGCTATTATTGGCAATAGGATTTTATGTTCCTGATCTCAGTGTCATTTTTTTAATCAGATTTGCTCTTTATGAACCACTCCATACTTGTAGTTGAGATTTTACTGCCCCATTTCCAAAATTTAGAAAAAAATATTATCTTGGGGCTCCTAGTGAAGAATGGAACATTTGCAGACTTAGGCAGCAATCTAACCTAAACCTACATTTCTGTGGTGCCTCCTGTGCAGATTTTTCTTGAAGGACAATCAGTGGTCAATGAGACTCTGAAAACAGGCTTTCCTTTATATTCAAGGACCTGAAAAATGGATTACTAAAACTTATAAAAATACTTTAAAATATATTTTAAAGTGGTTTTTTTGGCTTCTAATCATTAAAGAGAATTTTCTTAAATGTTGTATTACTGATGTGTGAAATCTGAACTTAATAGTAAATTATTTGGGGCTTTTTTGGTAAAAAAAGAAAAATAAATCATATATTTTAAAATTTTATCCTCTGTTTCTCAGGAAGACATAAAAAAGACAAAACTTTACTGGGTATTATTAAATTTCAGCATTACACTACATTTATAAAATGATGGAAATCAAAATATTCTGAGATAATGTACAATATAAATTCACAATGCAAACACCATGTTGGACATTTCAGAAGAAAGAATACTTGCAATGTGGTGTAAGTAATCCACAGATTTATTTCTTCATATGGGATCTAGAAAGGAATAACTTCTCTTCAAATCAACAGATAAGATCCTAACAATTGTTTTTTATCAGCTTTAACTTTAATTAATAACTGTACAAAAGGTATTAGTTGGTAGGGTCTGTAATTTAGAGTGGAAGCATACATAGAGGTCTTCATACCACAGTTTTGGTTTGCTTTACTGCTTTTCTTCAATATTTTGTTTTCTTGCTGATCTCTTTTCTTCCTATCCCCCCAGAACTAGGAAGTGAATGAACAATCACATGAATCTCTCAGTCTCTCTGGATAACTAAAACCAAAATGCCAAATGAATTTTATAGTAAAATACACATTTAGGTTCTGAATTGTAAAAAAACCCTACCAAAGTGTTTTTGCAGTTCTCTTATTTGTATAATATGAAAGAACTTCAAAACTTATTGAACTAAATTTTCCAAGTCATGAATATTGTAAAATAATAGCAATTTTGTATATTTTTCCTTCTTTTTAAAAAAAAAATTAACATGAATTGACTGATTGATTGATATCTAGTTTAAAGATTATTTTATAGAGCACATATGTACTTAACTGCAAGTGTTATGACTTCCCCAGAGAAAACATAAATCTCAAAATGGAACAGTACAGAGCCAAACAGTTTCTGAAGAAATATAAACCAATCTCTACTTTGCCCTTAATATCCCTACTGAGAGCCATTCTTTATATACTGCTTAGCTTGCCTCTCAACTGCAGCAATATTATATTTCTGCTTAGTTAGTGCACAATATTTTATTTTCTTAATACAGAAACTAATGAACAGTAGAGGATGATAAACCTGGACACGTGCCAAAGAGAATCTCAGGAGAAATAAAAGAAGTAAAATATCAAGAAAAACCTTAGTTAAACATCATAACCCTGTCCCAGTGTACATTCCTGTCCCCAGAGTAACAAGTCCAAACTCAGAATGCATACACAGACTGATTCGAGCACTGTATCTGTTTTATAACTGGATGTAAAGGGTCTCTCAACCTCAAATCCTCAAATGTTCTTCTAGTTGGTTTTTAAAAATATCACCAAGGTGTTATTTGTAGGACTCTTGCTTCAGTGACAGAAAAGTTAGTTGTTTCTTCTCTGAAGTGGCTTCTGCACATTCCCACCTATGCAATCCATGACTGAAAGTGGATATCTATACCCATGATTAGTATGTCTGGTGGCAAAACTTACCTAGGGATATACAGAAGTTAATTAATCATTTAAACTGTAGACAAATCTTGAGTTTCCTCGGTGGTAAATGTGGGTTTTAATTAGCATTTTATTGCATTGCTTGTAAAGGAATAAAGAGAATCAAAATACTAAATAATGCAAATTTAATATACCATAGAGCATATATGGTATTGCTACAGTTCAGTGAAGACTATTAATAGTTCATGAATTTTTAAATATTTTTCCTGTGTTCGTTAAACCATCAGTTAAAAAGTATGATGGATTAGCTCCATAAATTCAACTGACCTCGGTAGGAATTCAAACTCCCTTCCTGTGTTTTGAAATCTACATAAGACAATAACCGTTCTGAAGAATTCATACCATATTACCATCCTATGCAGCATCTCAAAGGTACTTCTGAATATTTACTACTTCTTTCACAATTGATAGCTCCAAAGGAGGGATGTCACAATTCCCAAACAAAAATATCCCTAAATATATTTATGTTTTCCCCAAAAGATACAGAAATTCTTGTAACAAATGGTCCTAATAAACTCTGCAATTCTTGCATCAGTTAGAAGCTGTGAAAAGCCTAGACTTCTTTAATAGAATTTAAATTCATGATCAGGCAGAAAGTTATGACATCTTCTAAAAACCAATCCTGTGATTTCCATGAGAGCAGAGGCAGAAAATATTAAATGTAATCCTAATTTGGATGTCACTGAAATACAAAAAGATGCAGTAGTAGTGGAGTGGCAATAGGCAATTATAAATAATCCGTATAATAAAAAAATAATTTATCAGAAACAAAGTGTTATATGTTGCAGCTGAAGTGTTACAGCTAACAGATGGCTATGACAAAGATTTAAGCTGCTGCCTTTTAGATGAGCTATAGACCAGAAATGCTGAGATATGAAATGTGCGATAATCTCCCCCTGAAGTAACAAACCTATTTACCAGTCTTTCCAAGTTGTTAACGTCAAGCAAGGATGTCAACATGGCAATATTTCTTAGGTAATAAGAAATATTCCATTAACAGATTGAAAAAAAATACTTCATTGGCAAAGAAGAGCACAGTATAGGTAGACCTTCTAGTCAGACAGCAAATGCTTGAAGGTGAAAGAAAACAAACTCTAATTTAATTTTGGATTCTTTTTGTGTAATTTTTAAATTTTCAATCAGTGTCATATAAATAATAACTGTAGTCTAGCTAAATGCATTTGGACACAAAATAGACAAATAATCATGGTGATTTAGCCATTTAACAGTAAATGTCATTTGTACAGTCACAAAAAGCAGAGAATACCATTAAAAAAATTCATAGGCTGCACTTCAGTAGGAAGGACTGTGTCTTTCTATAATTTCTCATTCCTCTTCTGTTAGTATACTCTAATTTCTAGGTTAAACTTTGTGGAAAGATTCTTTTCTCTTTTAAGGTACATAAAATTTTGAACTATAAAAAAGAAATCTAAAATTCCTACAATTTCAAGACATTTAAAATATTCTATTTATTTTAAGTAACTAGTAAAATACACACAACTGTTCCTCTCCCACTGAGCATCAGTCATTAAATATGCTTTAGGCTCCTTATCATCTTACATTGTTTTGAATCTGTTTGGATTTTCCTTTAAATGCTTAGATACATTATGGTATACATTCAGTATTTCAGGGACAAGCGCACTTTGGAGTTACATCAGGATGCTCAGCTGTCACAGTACTTGGACACTGAGGCTACACATTAATGCTTAGAAATGTAACATAGGAATATGTCAGAAAAAGTGTTCAAACTAGTATTTATGGAGACTTTGAGAAAGGTGATGTATATTTTCCTTCACTTTTACCTGTATTCCTACTGTTTTAGGGCTTTTTCTCCTACTAATCTGGTTAATCAGTCTACTGCCAAAGACCATTGGAGTACCATCATTTTCAGGTTAGAATCTTTTCCATTTGAGTTCATTTAAGTATTTTGAGAATTGTATGTGACATAGATATTGTAAGATCTATGTTGATGTGAGAGTGAAAAACCACATAGATAAAATTCTATTAAAAATATTCCTATGATACCAGTGTTGAATTGCATACAGAACTTTATTGTGTTTCTTCTCTACAGGTCATAGACACAAATTAATACTCTGAAGCTAAAAGAACTTAAATGTTTTGAGTGCCAACATCCTACCTATATGGAGCTAATGGTATATGTCACACAGACACACCAAGAATTAAACTGATAGCTGAATTTGTCTGGTTTCATTTGTTTGAAAACTCATTTTCAGTAGATGGTACCTAGAAATCTGCCTGATTCCATTGAATCTATTCATTACACATGGTTTATTTTCTAATGGTGCCTATTCAGTCAGAATCTGTATCTCTGAAATGCTTTACATTCCTCAAGACAAATGAGATTTAGTGCCTGTAAAACATATTTCTTTACTCAGTCAAAGCTGACTCCATTTAGCTGGATACAATTTTGTGAAGGTTTCTTTCCTACCTCTCTTTCCATCACAGCCTCTGCCCTTAAGCAGTGAAAGTCCATCAACCTAATTCTTTTCTACAACTTATCTCTGCTTTCTATTATTGTATGTGTTCTTAATGATTTTCTTTTTCCAGTGTAGCATGTTGAAGATCTTCCTGCTGCTTGTTAAGTGAGAAATAAATTTGTATAATAACTAGTAAGGTCAACTTAAGGAGGTAGAAAACAGAATAACATTTATAATATGTTTGACTAGTATCAGAACTAATTACTCTGTGCAGTTCATCTCTATGTCCATTTTGGTTATTACAAGTTATACAGTGCAGTAGAAGTACCAACCATCTTTCTAAGGTACATCTAAAGACATACAAATATTCTTGTGAGCAGAGGATCCTAAGAGTTTTATTTTTATCCATTACTATCTAATTTTTATATTTATTTCTAAGGGAATTAAAATGATTTTTTTTCTTAACTAAGAAATAAAGAAGAAAAAAAAGAGAAAAAATAGGTGTACTTTTTGTTCAAGATCCAGTTGTGATGTTCAATGCCAAGTTAATCAAGAGCAATGTCTAAAAAAGAGTACATGCACATACATTTTTTCGCATACACTTCCATTAATGTATCTAACTGGAAGCTGCAGAACAGCATGTGAGGAAGATGATGAACCTGCCACTTTTATGTTCATCACAGAATTGCATTTATGTTGGAAGGTCTCTCTGGAGATCATCTATTGTGACCTTATGCTCAAAGCAGTGTTGATTTGAAAGTAGTATCAGGTTGCTTATAGTCATATCCATTTGAGTTTTGAAAATCTCTAAGATGAAAGTTCTTCAGCCTCTTTGGAGAACCTATTCTAGTACCGCATCACCATCATTATGAAGCGCTTTTTCCTTCAATCAGAATTTCCCTTGCTGCAGCCTATTACCATCATCCCTTGCCCTTTTGCCATGCACTGATGTGTCTGGTTCCAGCTTTTTGGACCACTGTAATTGCTTTGTCCTCCTTTAATTATCCCTGTAGGATAAATAAAATCAGTTCCTTCAGCTTCTTCCCACATTGCATGTGATCCAGACTCCTGACAAACTTAATAGCACTCCACTGGACTGCAGTTTGTTTATGTGTTTTCTACTGGGAGCCGCAAAACTGGACAGTGCTTCAGATTTGACCTCATGAATGCTGAGTAGAAGGAAATAAGCACTTCACTTCAGCTGTTGTTTATGCTCTTGTTAACACAGCCCAGTAGGCAATTATCTTAAGCACGCATTGCTGACTTTTTCAGTTTCTAGTCTACCAGGACTCATAGGTCCTTTTCTGAAGAGCTGTTTTCTAGCCAGCCTGCAGCCTGCATTAGTGCAGAGGTTCTGTCTCAGATGCAAGACTTTCATGTCTGCTAAATCCTCAAAGAACCTGTAGATTCATTCCTCCATCTTACTGGGGTTCCTCTACACAATTCCACATATTAACAATTCGCCTCTGCTAGTTGGGCTAAGTGGGCATTCTGACCCATGAACAAAATGCTCAAAGCAAAAGTGAACACATACGGTAAAATTCTCTTTTCTTCTAGGTTTTAAAGAATAGAATCTTCATCCATTATTGCTAGATTAGCTTTTTGTGCACTTCCAACACTGCAAGTGTACACCCTATAATCATTGTTGAAGTCCTGGACAGGTATATACCTGTCAACTCTTTGGTTTGAGAAGTCTCCCTATGTCCTAAAAGAGTACCCTGCTAATAAAACAACTGTACTTTTTAATCTAAGCGGAAGTGCTCCTTGCAACGCTGTCAGAGATAATGCCCAGTGAGGGAACATCTGTCGTACTGAGCATGTAACATCCAAGTGACCACAAGTCAGTCTCTTCCTCTATAAGTTTTTGGCACAGCAGCTTGATTCTCCTAGAAACAAAAAAAATAACCAGCAAACATTCCCTTAGCATTTTGGATCAGATTCTATCTTGCCTATGCATTTGTAGCTACTATTTTCTCAACATAATATTGCCATGGTAGTTGGTCTTGGGAGCCTGGTGACCCTATCCATTCTTGCTTAGTACTATATCTTATGGAAAGGTATCTTATGAACCATAAATGTTTTTACTAGTTTTGTAAAAATTATTTTCAATAAAATTAACAAATAAGCTGAATTATTTCAGAACCATAGGGCTAACCTCCACATTTTGAAATTAAGAAACACCTGACCTAGAGCTTATGAATCAAGATTGAAATGAGGGCAGGGGCAGGCAACATTGTAGTGGAAGTCTGCTACTGGCTGCCTGACCAGGAAGACCATGTGGATGAGGCCCTCCATAGACAGTAGCCTTGTGTTCACAAGCCCCGGTCCTCACAGGGGACTTCAAGCACGCTGGTATCTCTTGAAGGGACAACACAGCAGGGCATAAGCACTTCAGGAGGTTCCTGGAATGCTGTGATGAAAACTTCTTTCTCCAAGTGATAGAGAAGTCAAAAAGGAGAGGTTGTATGGCAGACCTGGCTCTCACCAGCATGGAGGGGCTGGTGGGGAATGCGAAGCTTGAGGATAGCTTTGGCTATGGTCACCATGAAATCACGGTGTTCAAGATCCTTAGGGCAATGAGGAGAGCACACAGCAAGCTCACTGTGGATTTCAGGAAAGCAGAATTTGGGCTCTTCTCTTTGGTAGTGTACCATGGGATGGAGTCCTGGAGGGAACAGGGGCCAAAGAAAACTGGTTAATATTCAAGGATCACCTCCTATGAACTCATGAGTGATGCAATCCATCAAAGAGAAGTTGGGCAAAAATACCAAGGTGGCTGCATGGGCGAACGTGCAGCTTCTGGAAAAACTTAGCACAGAAAGAAACCTAGAGAGATTAGAAGCAAGTACAAGCAGCCTGAAGGAACACAGAGAGATTTTCCAACTAGACAGGAAAGCTAAAACTCTGGTGGAATTAAACCTGGTCATGGATGTCAAGGTCAACAGGAAAAGCTTCTATAGGTGTCAATGATAAAAGGAAGACTATAGGAAATGCAGGCCTTCTCTGGAAGGAAATGAGAGTCCTAGATATCCAGAGTACGGAGAAGACTTAGGTACTGAATTACATTTTTGCTTCAGTCTTCACTGGCAATTGTTCCAGCAATACCACTCAAGCCACAGAAGGCAAAGGCAAGGACTGGGAGAATGAAGAACCCACTGTAAGAGAAAATCAGATTTGAGGCCATGAGCCTGAAAGTGTACAAGCTGATGAGACCTGACAAGATGCATCTGTGGGTTTTGAGGGAACTGGTGGGAAGAACTATCTAACTTATGAAACATGCAGCTTTTACAACTATCATTCGCTGTCTGAAATTCATAACAATTGGTTTTTTTAATTAGTGATTACTATTACATCTGTAAGTATTAAAAAATATTTTTAGCATATTTTAATGAGAAAATGAAATAATTTGAATATAATAAAATATACTATTGTTATTTTTTCAAATGCTCTATATGTTTAAATGTTTTATAATTTAAATTCTAGATTGCTAGAATTATAAATAAATGTGTGAATGATCCAATTTATCCAAACCATGGGCAGAGTCTTCAATACATGAAAGTATTGAGTTAGTATTGTCCTAACCTAAGAGCAATATATTAAAATCTTCCTATTTTACACTTTATTTTTCTTAGTGAGTTTAGAAAGTTCAGCACAACTCATCAAATCAAAGGGGAAAGTGATTTTTAAACTAAGATGTTAAAAAATTTCTCCAACTCTCATGCATGTATGATGAAATATCTAAGTATTTTGGGGCAATACCACTGCATCTGATGGAAAAGGGAGAGTCAAAAAGTCAAACTAGATAGACATAAACAGCTAAGCTTAATTTAACACCATATGTGAACTGAGAAATACTGACATGTCATGAAAAGAAAATGCCTGAGGAAGTCTCTTTGAATAGAAGTCACTTTACTTCCCAGTAGTGACTCATCCACTAGAGCTTCATAAGGTTTTTACTTCTTTATCTTCACGGTGAAGGATTTTAAAAATGATTGTTGGTCTTAATATACTAGGTACCTAGTATAGTAGAGTTCCTAATTTATGAAGAGTCTAAATTCTGAATTCTTCAGTGCATGACTCATCTCCCACCACAAAATGAACTCCAGTGAAATCCTCATCCTGCTTTTGTGCAGGTAAAGTGAAATCAAAAGATTTTTTTTTTCAATATATGACTGAATTGTCATACTCTATTGGAAGTTTTCTATGCTTACTATTATTTGCAACTCCCATGTGAAAATGAGCAGAAATGGTTAGAAAGACACCTTACAAGAACATCTTGACTGCTACAGGCATTCATAGTATTAGCTGCTTCTTATGCCTCTCTTCCTTAAAATTCTTTTGAGGAAGACATATCAGAGGTATGTGGTTAAGATACTTATGCTGTGATAATTTCTGATTTGTGCATTTACTTTAATTCTTCTAATCTCCAAGGTCCTGACATATAAATGTAGAGTTTTGCTATTATCAAGAGAGGACAATATCAGAATAAAACATACAAATTACCAGTGTCTCTTTTTTTTTCATCCCTTCTTGTCAAGCTTGATGCCTCTGCAGAATTAGTAGAAAGCAACTTACGTCCAGAAAATATTCTGTGCAGCTTCACCTCTACAATGCTATTCGCTGCAGAATTTCCTGATGGCTATTCTGCTTTTAATATACTATTTCTTTTGATCTTTCCCAAAGTGAAAAACTCTGGATCTTTGGTGCAGTCAAGCCATATATTATCTCAATTAAGAAACATATTTTCTTGAACATACTTTTAAAAAGATATATTTATATATTTATGTATTTCATAAATATTATTTGTATAATTTATATATTTGTATAGTTATATTTTTATTTTAATATTTGTCTGTAGTCTGGTATTTACATTGTATTTACTAGATTACTGTTGTTTGCTTTACAGAAGTCAGATAACCATATGATTAAATACATACCCTATTCCAGTGTGATCTACAGTAAAGGACTTTGCTTGGCAATGCTCAACCAAAGAAAGGGACATACAACTCGAATGTTCATCAGTATGCTGGAGAGTAAAAAATTAATTAACCATCTTAAAAGAAAAAAATTGTCAACATAAAAAACTTGGAGAAATCCATGAAAATATCCTCATAAAATGATGCTTTCATGAAGCATTGTGAGCACCACATAACACTTTCTATATTGTTTTAAAATGAAAATGTGGAGTACTTTAAGGGACTAAACATTTGTATTCAACATGTCAAGAAGCAGACTATTATTACACCAGCTTTCTGGTAAGAAAAAAATATAAATCTGATTTTCATTAAGTTAAAATTTTGAGGAATAAATAAATACTATTATAGTGATTTTTTTTGTCTGTTTTGTCCTTTTTTTATTCTTTCCTTCATTACCGAAATAATCCTTACCACATCTTGACATACACATTTCTCCTTCCAGCTGCTTCTGACTATCTGTAAAACATCATCTATTTCTTGGTTTCCTCACATATATAGCCAAACTTTATTTATTTTTCAGTCCCTCACATATTCAACACCAATTCTGCAGAAGATTCTACACAAAACTAAAATAACCCCACCAAACTTCATCATTTTTACATGCTAAACTTAAATGTATTCTTTCCTGTTATATTTTATAGAGGATGGCAAATTATCAGTAAAGAAGTAAAGCTTGTAGAGAAAAAATCCAGGCAGGATGTTTCAGGTTTTAGTGTTCTAGAGCTACCACTAATCATATACCAGCAAAATATCCAGCAGTCAGTACTAGAGAAAATATATCTGAGCAACAGATAATGATATTTATTTATCTGCTCATATTCTACTACATTTGTAGAAAACTAATTTCTGTTACCTGTTTGCTTCAATTTCCTGTAAACCTCAAAATATTAGACAATAAATTTTAACCAACAAACGTGCCTGATTCAGCCTCTGCATCATGTAGAATGCGTATACAGAGAAATGAAACGTAACAGACATTGTTTAAGGACCAATATAAGAAAGGTATTTTGTTTATTTCCTGATTTTTTATCTTGGTTTAGTTTTTGCAAAAATGGAGGTTCACTAGGAAAAATCAAAATAACTTTGTTAAAAAAAATGGTTTTGGTTTTTTTAATCAGACTGAATTACAGGCTGGCTACCCAGTAAGAGTGCAAAACAAATACTTGCTATCGAAGTGACAGTGAAAGAACAGAATTATTCTCAGATTAATGGAAACTGACATATCAACTTTCTTTCATTGACTGATTTTTAGGCATTGGAATGTAGTAGATATAATTTTCTTTTTCATCCAATATCTGAAAAGGTGCTACATATGAAAATATAAGTAAGGTAATAGAGACTAGCCAAACATCTTTAACATGGAATCTAAATAAAAAAAGACGCAGAAAGAGGAGTGTGGAGAAGGAACTTTCAGGCTTAGATGAGATTACTGATGAAGTTGCTAAAGATTAGTTTTGGGATGAACCTTGGTTAATAAATTCATTAGTTATAATGAGATAATAGAGTGTAACAATGAAAGCAGATAATGACAAAGTTAAGTGATATTATTAATACAGAACATCAAGAAATAACTGTATGACATGGAGAACAAAAATAATAAAAATTACCTGGAATTCAATTATAAACAAATGAAACACAAATTCAAAAACGGGAAACTGTCCTCAGGATTAATAGCAATAATTTTCACTGTGATGTGTAACTCACCTGCTGGAAACAGAAGATGAAGGGAAAATATAAGATTATTGTCTGATCACAGTTTTGCTTTGCAGGTCTTGCAGGATGCACCTGTTTGGCAGGAAAGTGCAATTCTATGATGCAGGAGCTAAGTTTCATCCAGAGCAGGGTTCCAGGATAGACAGGAAAATATTTACATCATTTTTCAAAGTTTTGAAGACCTTTTCTGTTACGGTTCTTTGAAACAATCAGCACAATTATTATTTAATTTCCTAAAAAAAGGAGCTTTTTAGGAACAGAACAGTGATAAGAAATTATGAAAACTTGTCGGATATTCGGAAAGAACTTTCCAGGATGAGGATGCATTAATAAATGACTAGCTACTGAGTGACTAACTAACTAAATAAATAGTTCCTCTTTAGTTTAAGCACTTTTGGAAAATAATATTATGTGATAGGGGTATAAAAGCATGAAAGAGTCAAACCAAATAATCTGGAATACATTCCACTTCTGTAGTCCTGTGCCTGTAAATTTCATTAGGCTCTTTGAACACCATTTTTACTGTCTTCAACTCTACCTGAATAAAGAAAAAAATAAACAAACCAAAGCAAACCAAAACAGAACAAAAAAACCCAACCAAACAAATAAAAAGGTAAGCTACGATTCTTCAAAAACATTTTGAAAAAATCACTATCAGTGAACATATGAAATATTGTTTTAACAACTTCCATGATAACCCTGTTGACATGATGTTAAATGACATCTATAAAACATACAATAATTTTTTATAATGTATTTGTATCTTTTCTGTAGATACAATGTGGACATAAATATACATGCACAGATTAAATATATACATGCACAAATAATGATATACAGGTGCAACAATAGATGTTTTTAACCTATCTTGCTGTTTTAAACAGCCTAATGGAAAGCTTTTTCAAAGCAGCAAAGAATCTTGACTCATTATGCAGTTGTTTCAGTGGGAAAAAATTGTGTCCTTGTGCTTCTCCAAATCCTATTCATAATCTTGTTTGTAAAGAAAAATTTTCTTTAATTAACTTCTCTCACTGTTCGATTTCTACTAAAAGAACTGTCCCATAAGAGCAAAAATGGTGTTTCACCACTGACTTCAATTGGAGACAAGAGTCTACATACTTTATTCAGATACCATCTAGGTGTTTTACCATCTGCTACATAGATCGTACACAAGGAATTGTGTTCAAGAGGCCTTTCACGTGTTTCAATGTTGCAATTTCAGCAGTGTAGAGAAACAAGAACATTCTTTTCTTCTGCAGAGAGCAGAAGAAATACATTCTTGTAGGAAAATATATCAAGATCTAATTTCTGCAATGTTCCCTGGTGTTCTTATAGTTGATGATCTGCCAGTATTTTCATGTGTCATATTAATTTTATTTTCAGTTATTTATAAAACAGGTCAAAAGATTAACTGCAGGCTGAAATTTAAAAAAAAGAAACCAAATCCAAAGTTTCAGGAAAAAGCCTCAGTGAAGCAATTTAGATATAATATTGTTAAAAAAGGTTACTCAGACAGTTTTGCATGAACATAACCCTCCTCATGCATCTGATACAAAAAACAAATGGAATATACAACTCCCTACATCTTTTCACTCCTTTTTTAAAGCTCATTTATCAGTATGTAAGCTTTAGTTGAATCTTTCAGATCATAATGCAAGTACCATTACCCTTAATAAAGAAAGTCATTATGAATTGTAACTGTGAAGTGCTCCACCAAAACAAAAGATGTACTATTAAAAATAAGTGCAGATAATTAAAACGACATTTTAAAAGAAGCTACATGCCTAGAAGAACACATAAAATTTATGTGATTTAAAAACTATTGGAAACAACAGTTTTGAAGTAGAGATTGAGTATAGTAAACTGGATATCTAAAGAACGAGATTTGCGCAATGGAGTAGTCTGAGGATTTCCAGAGCTTCCATAATGTCCAGAGGCACCTGAATCGCCATCCTCAGAGTGCATTCTCACAAAGTATGTCAACTCTTGAAGCTGAATGCACAATCCAGGTTTCCCTTTCCCATGAAAAAGTCCAATATAAGCTCTCTAAAGCTCTTTAATTCCTTCAAAGAAAAATAATCTATCATCATGATTTTTTTAATAAAAATTGGAAAAACTTCACAGAAGAGATTAAAAGTGATTCAATGCACAGTGTCCACACACCCAGTAATAACTGCTGCTGTCACTGCTTATGGGAGGTATATCCAGTTCTTTTTAATTCCCAGCGATCACTGCTGTTGCTGCTGTATTGTATATAATCATTACTACTACTACTAAAATATAATTCCAATTTCTTTTCCATACAGGTTGATTTATTGAAATGCACTCTAGATTGGAAAAAAAAAGAGAAAAAAGGAACAGTATGAGGGACTCAGAAACACTTAGATGGGGGATGAGCTAAGGCTCAGCAGCAAGAATAAGAATTCTTGGGTGCTCTATTAGATCCTCAGATATTTTAAACCTCCAGGTACTTTTGTTGAGCAAAATATTTGCAGCAAAAGCTATCTTTGCAATTAATTCTCAATAAAATTATTATCTTTGAAGTTTTGAATGACAAAGCCATCCATCAGGTCAAACACCAAAATTCTGAACAGTTTTGAAGGTATTAAAAGGACAAAATGGCAGTTAGACATTCGTATGGAATTAGCCTTAGCCTTTCCCATCAGTAACAATCAAACAACACAGGCAAAATTAGTCTTTTCCATTTTTAGCAGTATTTGTGACATTAAGATGAAGATTTCATATGAAGTCTCTGAATTAAACCAATCCAGAAGACAGGAATGGGAGGGGGAAGACAGCAGTGAACTGCAAAATACCCTGTATTATCTGTGAACTGCAAAATGCCCCCGCAGGAAGAGCACTGCACTGGGGCTTCAGAGCGACAAGATGATGTGAAAAGAGAAAGACTATAAAATGTGATGGGCAGGGCTCTCTGTAGGCACTTTTGGTTGCCAAGGAAGCTTGTAATGTTCAGAGTTCCCTTGGGAACATTTTAGTCACTCATTTAGCATCAGCTGTGGATAGTGTGATGAGTAACAGTGTCAAAGCTGTGCTGTCAAGGGGTTTGTTCTCTCACCTATAATATCATACCTCCTGCCTCTGGCTGTAGTCTGGCCTCCACAATATAATAAAACAGTAAATGGAAGAAAATACCTGTTTTAAAGACTACATTATTTTGTAGTCTGTTAGTGGTTTCCAGTATGGGTCATTGGTAAATTGAAATACTGAATACTCCTGAAGGTATTCTTTTAAAAATAATTTGCCTATTCATCAGTGAGTAGTTGATGCATAAAAAATAAACAGATTACAAATATTTTTGTGTCATTTACAGTAAGACATAATAAAAAAACTATGAAAAAATATAGAATTATCTAAAATACCTATAACAGGAATTAGATGCTGTATAAAAATATATGAATTCATTTTACTGAGATAAATTTTAAAAAAACACAATTCAAAACTAAGATAGGAAATAATTGATGTAAGTTGAAACTTTTGGTTTTCAAAATGATGAGCAGTTGAATTAACCTGCAGGTTAAAATTTTGTTTACTTTCTCACCTTTTATCTCTAAATCAACTAATAACTTTTAACAATAACACAATATCACAACACACATACCAGTACGAAAGGATCTTAGAGCTACCCATCACAAAGCATTTGGGCGAACAAAATACTATTAACAATTAAAATAAAGAAACAATTTATATTTTTTTACATCAAAGAATATTTCTGTAGGCAGATATAGTTATAAATCACATTAATAAGTGTCTCACAACAGGGTTGCTATTCAATTATTTAGCCTCCCGGATGTTATGAAGTACTAAAACAATAAATATAATTTTATTACAGAATTAGAAGAAGAGACCTCTCGGGATGACCTCAAAAAACCGTGTGGTCAATCCTTCTTCACTAAAGCAAGATTGCTTATATTCAGGATCAAACTTGAGATCATCCAATTAATCTTCCCTTAAAGTCCTATTTAAGAATATTTCTCTGCAACGTCATGTAGCCTACTGCACTCTGGACCAACATACAATTAGACCATTTCCTCTTACTATCCAATTGAAATACATTTTTTCATTTAGCAAGCTGGTATCCCTTTCTGCAAAGACATCTGCATTGTAAGGACAACATACATTACAACGAGGCCCAGTGCAAGACCCAAGAGCTGGGTCGGGGTAACCCCGGGTCAACAGAAGCCAGGGAATGAACAGACTGAGACCAGCCCTGCCTTGAAGGACTTGAGGGTGCTGGTGAATGAGAGGCTGAACATGAGCTAGCAATGTGCTGTTGCAGCTCAGAAAGCCCATTGTGTCCAAACAAAACTGACCTGCAGGCCAAGGGAAGTGATCTGCCTCTCTGCTCCTCTCAGATGAGACCCCACCCGCAGTACTGCATCCAGCTCTGGGGTCCCAAGCACAGGAAGGACATCAACCTTTGGAGCAAGTCCAGAGGAGGGTCACCAAATTGATTAGAGACAGGGAGAGAGCATGTTTCCTATGAGATCAGGCTGAGATTGTTGAGGCTGTTGAACCTGGAGAAGTGAAGGATCCAGGGTGACCTATTTGAAGCCTTCCAGTACCTAAAGGAAGCCTGCAAGAATCCTGGAGGGGGATTGCTTACAAGGACACGTAGGAATAGGACAAGAGGGAATGGCTTTAAACTGAGTAGGTTGAGATTATATATTAGAAAGAAATTCTTTACTGTGTGGTTGGTAAGACACTGGAACAGTTAGCCCAGAGAAACTGGATGTCTCATCCCTGGAAGTGCTCAAGGCCAGGACGGATGGTGCTTTGAGCAACTTGGTGTAATGGAGGATGTCCTGGATCTTGTCAGGGGGGGATGGAACTAGATGATCTCTAAGGTCCCTTCCAGGCCAAACTGTTCCATGATTCTATGATTTAGGAAGGTTATTCTTATCCTCCCATTTTTATCTCCCTTTCTTTCAGACAGTCCCGGGCATAAAAGCACATGTCCCATTTGCTTATTTAGAACACGTGGTATGCTTAACACAAATAATAATTCCTTTTTGGACAGTGCCAGTGACAAAATGCAAAGAGAAATGTTATCCTCCGCACGTGATGCAAAATACTTTTGAAGTCTAAGTGAACCTTGGAATATAACTGCCTTTTTTGCCTCAGCAATACATAAAATCTTGTCTAATTTGTGGCCCCACTGCAGTTGTACGTTATTTTTGGCAGCATTATTGCCTAGACAAGTTCATATTTGTACACATTATATTTATGCTTCTTAATTGTGACATTTATACTTTGTTTTTATTGATGATTTCAGGTCAATTTTCCATTTTCTCCAAATCACACTGAATTCTGATCTTCCGAAGCACTCATAACTCCTCCTATCTAACACCATCTGTACACATTATTATATATTAACATCTAAATCATGAACTAAAATATTAAATAAAATCAGTCATAGAAAAAACTTGGAAGTACCTCACTTGAAATCCTTCCAACAGACAATGAATCAATAATACTAAATACTAAATGTAGGTTTTCATCGAACTGTACACCAATTTTGTACCAATAAAACGTGAACCATTCTTTGTGAAGTTGCTCATAAGAGTGTGGTATATAGTCCCCAAATCTTATTATGGCCTTGGTAAATATTGCAGTCTTTTCTTTCCACTTATTCACTGCACTATTAGCATAACAGAAAAGAAACTGGATTGATATGGTATGCTATTAATCAGTACAAGGTGCTTTTTACCACTTCTAGTCATTATTAATATTATTAATTAATTAATTAATAATAATTAAATAACTGCTCCACAGACAGAAAATGCTTCTCTATTTTTTTCCTTTTTGTCTCCTTTTGTATTTGTTCTCCACTCCTTCCAATTTCAAGTGTTTTTTTTTCTTTCAGAATGAAAGACTCAGACACAACTAGAAGTTCAGATCACTTCAATGTTTTTAAAGTAGTGTTGGTTTCTTTACTTCCTCAGATCATCAAACACAGAAGACTTGAACTAAAGTATTCCTTAGTGTCTTCTTTCCATATTCTGGCCTACAGTCCTATTTCTGTGCTAAGATTAGTGTTGTAATGCATTTGGACACAATTAAATTCATAAAAACTGAAGCAAATTCTACTTAAACCTCCTTTGTTTAAATCATAATTTGTTCTCTTTCCCATAAGTAATTAACCTATATATTTTACTTTGTTCTATAATACATTCATAAAAGATTCTTTTTATCTTTTCCTTTCATTAGAAAGAACTCATTTTGTCTCTTAGTTTTTCTAATTTTATCCCTTTTTTGTAGAGGCACCTTACATAATGAAGGGTATACACTAAGGAACAATGAGTTATGAAGAGCCACATAGAGTAAATGTAATTAAAACCAAACTATTTAACCGGACTTTCCATTTGAGTAGGATGATGGAAGATGTGTCTGTGAGAACAAAGAATAGATTCAAAGAGAATAGAAAGGAAAAAATATATTTGTAGAAGAATCCACATTCAAGAAAATCTCTGTTATGTACAATAGCAAGCAGCATTCTGAAATCTTATTACTCCTCTGCTGTGAACAAGTATCTGTGAAATTTATGAGCAAATATCATCAAGTTCATTCTTCTTTTTCTCCTTGTAACTGATGAACATGCCCTACTGCTACATTCTTTTAAAGAACAGATGTCTGTGGCTGATGGAAAGCTTCCAAAGAGTAATAACATGTAATGGTGGTAGCTGTTAAATTTCATAGGCAGACAGGGTCATGTTCAGTCCATGCTCCACACATGTGTGAAAAATTGTTAACACAGCACTTATCACTAACCTCTGTGTTAGCAAATAATGCTAAGGTTGGATGTATTTGCTTCTGCTCAGCGCTTTGCTAACTCTGCTCTTTGTTCTTGGAGGGTAAACACACATGGAGCTCACATGTAAAGAGATATGTGACAATATGTAAGATATGTAAAGACATATGTGACAATTCTTAAAGGAAATATGACTAGTGATACTGTTATAGTGTATTAGATAATCCTTGAAGGGTATGCTATGTTAACTAAGACTTCTTATCTTCCCCTTCTTCTTTAGCTAGACTTTAAAACAAACAGGTTACATCACAGAAAGTGATTCAGAATTTTACTGAAATTAAATTGTTGAACAGGAAATTCATTCTTGCGTGAAAATGTGTCTCTATATGTACAGCCCTTTATTAACTGCTTGAGATTTATTTTATATGGTCAATGGAATATCCTTATGGTTATAGATACATTAAGCCATCCATATTGCAGGCATCAATATAATTTCGAGGGAACGATTCAAAAAACATTCAAAATCAAACTTAATATGATGTAAAAATACTCACAGAGAACTTTTTTTAATCAGCATGAAATCCTGAAAGAGAAAGCAGACCAAACTAATGAAAAGAATCTGTGAAATATGAACACAAAACACAGAGCAAATACTGAATTTCCTAACCCAGTGCAGAAAATTTCTATGGGGAGCTAAAAGAAAAAAAATAATGTTTTAAAGTTAAACCTCTTCAGTTCTTTATACTTTATGAAAGAAAATGGGTATATTTTTAACCACTACCTTCAGTGAACCATGAATTTTTAAAATTATTTGACTTGATGCATCTTTCTTAGGATAACCTGTTGTTACACACCATTAAAAAAGAATATTGTGTTTCCTTGCATAATGCCCCATGCTGACATAACAGTGAACAATTTATCATTCTGATGAATCTTCACGATTGAGAATTTCGAGAAACCATGGCTCACTGAAAACCAGGATTTAAATAATCTTAGTTTATTTTGTTAACCTTTGCAGTTCCATAGTTTTGTGGTATTTAATATCATTCAAATATGCTACATGAATTTCACATATTTCTTCTCAGAAAGGTATTCTTAAGAATACAACTAATGAAACAGTATAATATATAATTCATGCTTTAACAGTTGTGCCTGCTTTGAAGAGGTACTCTGGAAACACTTTTCAGATTATTTAGCTCTAAAAGCTATTCAATAGAATTGGTATTTTCATGATTGTCAGAACATGTTGTCATTTCCAGCCCATTCTGGGACAGTGCAGGGGAATGGTGGTGTCAAACCTGCAAGTATACTACGTACTGACTCCCATGACACTTAAAGCCAGCTTGCAGCAAATCAAGTTTGTAAGCTTTGCAAGCGTTGGCTCAGAGAGTCCTCAACAATCCCAACTCTCTGCATGGGGAGGTACTCAGATGACATTACAACCTCAGTGTCTACTGCACTGAGTACTGTAGGACCAGACTCCTCAGTGCATGCTTTAAACCTGATAAAGATGAAAATCTAACTAAAAAGTTATCAGGAGGAAAGGTTGTGGAAGATCTAAACATTGTGTTGCATAATGTCTTTCTAGAATTTCTTTAATCCAAACTTATAGCATCTAATTTTCTTAATTCTAGCCTGGAATTTGTTAGTCACATTTTTGTCTCGAAAACAATGAACACGCTAGTGCTGATTGTCAGGCAGCCCTAATGTTTTAGAATATAGTAATTTTCTCTACAAGTTCTTTTTAAAAGGGAAACTCAAACAAATGTGTGTCAGTTGGTAGTACATAAGAAACTTAAAATCTTGCATCAGCCCAAAAAATCTTGCTAATCAGAAATGTTCACATTGAGGAATATTAGAGATTCAATTAAATACTTTAGGAACTAGAATCAGTAATACCAGTTAACCTAACACTTTATTGTATTTAATTTAGGACTAGAAATAGGGGGGTTTATTTTTTTTTTCTTTTCTTCTTCCACGTCCTACTGAGAAGGGGGGTGATAGAGGATTTTGATGTGCATCTGGTGGCCACCCAAAGTCAAACCACCACACTGGCTCAGACCAGTCCTGATTCAAACGTATTCTGTTTTATCTATATTATCTGTTCATATTTCATTACAGGTTATAACACATTGATGTTCTTACTTGTCTTTTATTTATAGACACAAAATATACTTTCATATGGTTTTTCTATCATGACGTTTTGCTAAATGCAATGTTCATGTTTCTCTTCGCCCTGCAATGATTAATTACTTACATTGGCTCATTTTTTTCTTTTTTTTGTACCGAATACTTTCAATTTAATAACTGCTTTTATGAGCTGTTCCTCTCCCAGTAGTCTGTCTCTTAGGCATAGCTTTTTACATGTCCCTGTCTTACTATAACTGACATTAGTATTAGCATTTTCTCTATTTTATCCTTATTCATTTTCTTTTCTGTAAGTAAAAGCAAATCCATTCTGCTGATGCTTACATTTTGTTTAAATTAGTTACTTAAAATAAATTAATTATTCACTAGTTTTGGGAGTCCCAGGGTCATTTCTAGTTTTGTTCAGTGGCTATTAATATAAAATGCATGAACAGTCTTGACAGCAAGACTGACTCCAGATATTTTAGAACAGCAGGTAAGTAGATGCTGAAGAGCTCAGTGTTATTTAAAAGTTGGAAGAAGAAACTGAAATAGAGGATTCATTACTGTTTTACACAAAAGAGTGGACTTAAGAAACATATACCCCGTGCAAAATGCTATGAAGCATCTAATCCTTTAAAGGGTGTACCTTTTTATTATCAGTAAAACTGTTATTATCCTACTCTTCTATAAGATTTTTTGCTTTTCACTACCCAAGGTTATTGACTCACTAGGTCTGATAAACTACAAATGACAGCAATTTGATCTACCTTTATCACAGAATCACAGAATCACAGAATGGTTGCAGCTGGAAGTGGCCTCAGGAGATCATCTAATCCAACCCCCCAGTAAAGCAGGTACACCTAGAACAGATTGTATGGAATCACATCCAGGCTTGTTTTGAGTATCTCCGGAGAAGAAGACTCCACAACCTCTATGGGCAGCCCATTCCAGTGCTCTGTCACCCTCAGTATAAAGACATTTTTCCTCATATTCATATGGAACTTCCTGTGTTTCTGTTTGTGCCTCTTGCCCCTTGTCCTGCCACTGGGCGGGAGTGCCATGAAAAGTCCGGCCCCACCTTCTTGACATCCATCCTTAAGATATTTCTTAGTATTGATAATATCCACTCTCAGTTGTCTTTTTTCAGGCTAAACAAGCTTAGCTCTCTCAGGCTTTTTTCCTGAGATAGATGCTACAGCCCCACTAATCAACTTTTCCAGCAGTTCCTTGTCTTTCTTGGAGTGGGGAGTTCAGAGCTGGACACAGTACTTCAGATGTGGCCTCGTTAGGGCAGAGTAGATGGGGAGGATAACCTTCCCCAACCTGCTGAACACAGTCACCATTATAACTGTATATTGGCTACATAATAATTACATGTAATATAATAAAAAAACCATACTACATACTAGAGCAAGAAATAGCTTGAACTTTTAAAATACACAAGTGGTCTACACATTTACTGTCTGGATAATTGGACTCATTACTCAGGGAAAAGTAAGTATAACAATAAAATACCACTATATGCTGAAATTAAAGAACTGACAATTTTATTATCATAAAGACCTGGCAATACATAAGTTAATAGTATAAAGAGAAAATACTACAGTACTTAACCTGTGATGGAACCATCCTTGAATAATGGCAAATTTATCCATTATTTATCCATTTATCTATTCAGATTTTTATCCTGTTTTAGAGAGGAACTTGTTATCTCCAATTCAGCTACTCAATTTTTCAGCTAGATTTTATTTCTTTGTGCTGTCTGAACATTGCAATTATGCTATAACTAAAGAAAACTGGAAGATGAAAGGAGAGACATTTGTCAAAATTTAGAAATTAATGTTTTGCATTAAAATCTATTTATGGAGAATGAAAAGGGAGGAAAATTTGTGCTGAAAAGGAGTCAAACACTCAAAACTCACTTACTAACTTTTCTCCTGAGAACTTCTATTTGAAGATAAATATTTGCCTGACTGTGACATGTATCTCTGCTATAGTACTGCCAGGTGGATACTCCATCAAATTCAACTTCAGTTAAAATCAATATGTAGCTAATCTGTATTTTCATTCACTTTTAAGTGTGGATTTTACAAAAAGTGAAACAAATGTGGATAAAATATAGTTGACATTGTGTAACAGATTTTTAAAAAGAGGTACATATACATCCCACTTTCACAGGCTCTTGGGTAACCATCCACTGAAGTCAGTCACTGAAGTCACTGACATCAACAGTTCTGGAGCACACAACTTCTTTTCTTGGAGAATTTTATTCTGCAAGTCTTGTGCATAGGTGTCACAGCACAGAGGATAACACACATGAACAGTAAATTCAGCGCATCTGGAAACTTCTGCATCGGATGTGGCTTTGTATCAAGGCAGAGTCTTGGCCCAAGCCAGCACGTGTCTGGAGAGAGAATACATAATTCTTAAATTATTTCAAATATAAAATAGAAGAAAACAGAAAAGTACGTAAGACTGACAAATTGCAAAGCAGCAAGCAACAGGACTCAGTAACTGCACATTTGCAGTGATGCCTTGTAGAGGCTGACCTGGAACAGAGGCTGGACAGAGGGAAAGGATAAAGGGCAGGTATTTATTGAAAGGCCTTCACAGGGTACACCTTGGGCAGTGCAGGAGTCTTGCAGAGACTACACCCAAGATGGACACAGCCACACATTGTTTGGACAGATATAAGTTTTGTCCATTTGCGTATCAGAGGTTAATTGTCTAATTACAGCTTCAAGCAGTGCAGTCCCATTCTCTTAGTTTGCTCCTCCCCAACTCACTTTTGCTTACATTTCTCAGGACCTGAAACAGTGAGGTGTCCTTGATTCTCAGGCCTAGAGAGGAATTGTTGTGTCTGACAAAAATGGGAAAAGCAATTGCTAACACTCTGTATGAAGTTCAGAGTTATACACTGAAGAATTGCAGGATTACAGATATATGATAAATATAAAAGCTAAACCCCTAAGGCATCAGCAGTAGTCTTTTAAGTTAAGGCTGATGTCCATCCAGTCTATTGACAGCCATGAAACACAAACAAATATTTAAATAGATTTTTTTTTAGGCTTTGCTATGGATTTTCCCTTTCTTCTAATAGAAATTAAATTTTTCCTGTGTTTTATTATGCATGCTATATTTAACAAAATTACTATAAATATAATTCATTTGCCCAGAGAGATTAGAAAAAAGAAATAAATTAAATTTCAATGAAGGATTAAAATTTGCTTTAAAAATCTTAAGTTTGCTGTAAATTTCTCAAGTTACCTTTCATTATACTAATAGGCATTCCATTAATCTTTTCATTGCATATTCTTTTATTAGCTGCTATGCTCTTATACATAAGTTTTATCAGTGTTAAATGTAGGTAGCTGGGAGGTACTTAGACTGACAAGAGTATTAGACTTATATGCTTCTTTTTAAATTCATCTTTGAAAGACTATATTTAGTAATCAGACCTTACGTATTTTCTGCACGATTTAAAATTATATGTATTTGACATTTTGTGTTCAAATTCACTGTCATAAGGATCTTCTGAAGCATTTCATAAATTCTGGAAGTGCCACCTTGGGTAAAAGCCACGATCATGCCATTGTTTGGAATGGAAAGAAATGCTGCATCACCTGTCTCTTACTCTATTACTTTCCTGTATCACATCATTGCAATCTGGGGTGACTTACTGTATCAGGCATGTCAGCTAAGAAATTAAAACTTGCAAATTTTAGGCTGAAATATTAAAAAAACCCTACCAATTTAAAGCCCAAACCCAAATATTTTGACTGTTTGTATACATTTCCAGCAAATAATTAGACAGGTGAATGTCAAGGGTAGTGCATCCCAGCAGTGCAGTCACTTAAGAACTGTGAAAATCTCCTGTAACATGCAATACTCAGTTTTGAATAAGTAACTGAAAATAACAATTTTTAACATAAAGTTCATAATTTATTTATGAGGTGTCATTAGTGAGAGCCACATTTATTAGATAAATAGAAAGAGGAAGTCCTGGCTTTTGGTTGCTTACTGCTTTAATATTAGTGACATGAATGTTTATTTTCATAAATGTATCATTTCAAAACTTGCAAACATGTAAATAAAATACAGAAGGTACACTTTTCTTAATCACAATTTAAAATATTAATCGATTATCAATTGACTTAAAAAAGAAAATTCCAGGTTCTTCTGTATTTCACAGGCATTCTGTTTCAGTCAACACATTCCTTAACAGATGTGTGAATCTTTCTTTTTATCATGTTGACTTCCTTTAAAGTTATCACTAACTCTGTTGTTTTTAAGGAATATTGATGAGTGTTAAAGATGATTTGCACTGAATGAACATTTCCACACTATTGCTCTCTATCACCCAAGAAAAAGTAATTTTTAAAAGTAGGCTCATAAAATAGTGGCTTAGGAACTTTTTGATATAATTTGGCAATTATGCATAATGTTTACTTTTATGCTACTTCACAGATAATGTTCTATTAACATTATACAAGAACATCCAAAGTTGTCTTCAAAAGAAAAAGTAACAGCTTTTTCTTGATGGTTTCATTAGAAATAAATGAGAAAAGAAAATAAGTTCTTTCATATTAAATGTAAACATATTCCAAAATATCCTTAAAAATGTACAAAGTATAGTGCTGAAAATATTGACTTTGCACACCCATGGCCTGTGGTAAGAAGGCTGTTCTACTTCAGTGGAAATGAGTAGAAGAAGTTCAGTTACCTTAGATTTCTAGAGATAAATTAATCCTGCTTGTACCCTCACAGGCTCTCCACTCTTTCCACTCTGGGCAATGCAGTGGCAAAGAAAGCTTGAAGAGAAGGCCAGGGGACCTCCCCACATGTGTGGGCAGCCACAGCACTGCCCTAGGTGGGGCGAGCTCTAACGTCGGCTGGCGAGACACAGGAGGCAGGCTTCTCTATCGCTACACAAGTGCACTAACATAGGCTTTCTTTTTTCTTTTTTTTTTAAAGGAAATTAACTGAACCAACCTTTCAATTTCTATGGAATAACTCGGCAACTAAATCCTACACTGCTTTGTAGCTGGAGCTATAATCTCATGGGTCTTATTTGGAGCTACAGGTAGGTGCTTACCTTTGGGAAGCAAATGCTTTCTTTCTCCCTTCACTTTTTAGTTAGCTCAAAAAGAGATACTGCCTACTTAACCATTCATAAAGGACTTTGAAAATACTTTGTCTATGGCATCAAAATGCTTTCCTCTATCATATGACATCTCAGTATTTTATCTTGGACATGAGGTACACGGTAATGTGAATTCCTTTTGGGAGAAAGGAGAACTTGGAGTAGGATATACTGAGCATCTTCTTGTTTTGATTTTGTCCCAAGCTACAAGGGGAAAGATAACAGCACTCATGCTCTCACTTTTGAGAGATGAGAGCATAGCTACACCTCTTCTTAACTGGAAATTCCCAAGCATGAGCATGTAAAAGCATTTTTGTCTCTATGGATAAAATCACATAGTACTTTACAAATAACTTATAACTTGCAATATTACTATTTTACTCACGAATTGTCTTTTAAACTTGAAGACAGAATAAGTCTTTTAAATATTATTTTGAAATGCCTCTATACTTCATGCAGCACTATATAATTTATGTTAGACACATTTTCATGATGTGTCTTAGTTAAAATATTGCAGCTTTCCTTAAAAAGTGTTAAAGATTCAGTTACTCCAATACATGAGGCATCTGATTCAGGAATGAGATTTGTATTTACCTGCTGTAAACTAGGAAGGTTTACTGGCAATACATAGCAAGGGGCTGGCAGCTGGAGCTGAGGGACACCTCAGGGAGGAGAGGCTGGGGCTGCCCCGTGCCAGACACAGCCAGCTCCAGCCCATTCCAACGGACATACCGCAGGGCACAGCTGAGCCCCTCAGACAAGCTGGTGGCACCTCAGTGGAAACATGTCTAAGAAAGGGCAGAAAACGCCAGCCAGGCAGAAGCAGACAGAACGGAAAGGGTGAGAAGCAGCAGAGGGAACACAACAGCCAGAGAAGGAGAAGGACGTGCTCCATGTGCCAGAGCAGGTATTCCCCTGCAGCCCGGGTTCAAGTGTGGTATCCCACACACCAGTTAGTCCACCTTGAAGTTCACACACCCACACACAAAATAGTGAACTAAACCACAGAGAAAACAGGGGCTAAATCACATAGAAAATAGGAAGAGAGTTTAATATTACTGGCACAGCCCTTGGCCAAAAAAATGTACTGTCAGCATCCTGCTTAAATGTGATGCTTTATTACCCTCTCCCCACTTCTCTATTGCTCCTCCCTGATCCAAATGTCTCCTTCTGTTTCCCCACTTTTGGTTCTTCCTCTATATACCCCACAATTGTTTTGCACATTTCCACATTCCTTTTAAAACTTCTCCTATTAAGTCTTGGACAATCCACCAGGCCCCTGATATATCCTATAAAAAGTTTATTCATTCCCATGAGTCCCATGGTAATCTAGCTTCCCCCTTCCTATCAGTTACAGAGTTATGTTTGAGCTTCTTCATGGTGGCACTTGAGAGACTGTGTCGGTGGCCATTGGTGACATGGGAGCTTTTATCTTTGTTATGCTCACTGTTATCTCCTGGCTCATTATGTGTATTTACTTATTACTTTTCCTATCTCTTGTTTCTGTTTACTAGTGAGTAAACTACTCACAGAATACTCTCAGTCAAACCAGATATCCCTACAACCCAGGGATTCACATACCCTTTGAGTTTCCTACATCTTTACGGAGCTGACACCATGACTTTAATCTTATCAAAATACACCAGCTAGCACAAATAAAATGTTAGCACATTTAAAATAAAACATAAAGTGTATGTAAAGCTCTGTAATAATGAACTAATAAACTGGGTAAATTCAAACTATATGGAGTCTGTTGTCTAGCATCATAGAGTAAGTATTTTTCCCACTTACCTATTTTGATTTTGATTTAATTTAATCAGATTCAGCATAGGTTTTTCACTTCAGTACAGAAAAAAATAATAAAAATGCGAGTTTTAGTCACTTTACTGTGCTATGATTTTTATAGCAAAAGGAAGACTAATTATAAGCTCAACCAACATTACATATCAATCTGGGATAAAAATAATATTAGAATATTTTATCCATTAAAACAACAGAATGAGGAAGTAATAGACAAAAGTATCTCTCAGAACAAAGAATTTCTTAACATCTGTATGTTTTTTCTTATGTGGCATATGCTAATATTCATGAAATTTAATACTTTGCATTTTTTAATACTTTGCATGGTATGAACAGACACTTGTATTTCATAACTTGCATGTTTGTTTTCTCTAACACAATATATGTCATGGTAGAGGTATAGACATAAGGTGATATTCATTGAACTTTTAAATAATTTCTTTGTTCTTTTATTTATTTCTTGAATAAAAACCTCACTATATCTCAGTGTACAGTTCACACAGTACATTAAACCTGCTTTCAGTATAAGTGTGATGAAGACATTAAAAGTTGAAAGTTGTTTTGTTTATGTAGGTCCAAATACATATCCCTTCTACTTAACTGGATAACAGTGCTAATTCTGTGGGGAGAAAGTCTTACCTCACATGCCAAGCAGTCAGAATGTCTTGGATTTCTAATTAGCACACTTACACAATTTTGTCCTTGGTATGCAGTGATTGCAGCTAGCATATTTACCAGCAGTAGCATACTTCTGAGATTTAAAAAAGAAATAAAATATGCAAATACTGGGGAAGTATATTAGTGGTAGAAGCTTTCCAAAGACAGAGAGGAGAGCTGGGAGCAGACACTATGCTTTGTTATTGCATCCCCCAAAAGAATATATTACAACCATTCAGGCAGAGGAAACTTCAGGATGACAACTGAACTCTGTCTCAGATAATTTACACTCCTACTGAGATTCCCTAGCTGCTCCTGTTTCGGCAGACCCAAACTCTTACCAAACCAACAAATTCAGTCTCCAATGTTTCGAGTTTTCAAGCACTGAGTTTGCAACGCAACTTGAATCTCTGTATCTGACTTGATTTATGTGCAACTAATTTCTATTGATGCCTTAGGATTTTAGCTTTTATATGTTTGTAATCCTGCTATTCTTTAGTGTGTAACTCTGAACTCCATACAGAGTGTTAGCAATTGCTTTTCCCATTTTTGGCAAACACAACAATTCCTCGCTAGGCCTGAGAATCAAGGACACCTCACTGTCTCAGGCCCTGAGAAATGTAAACAGAAGTGAGTTGGGGAGGAGCAAACTAAGAGAATGGGACTGCACTGCCTGAAGCTGTAATTAGACAATTAACCTCTGATATGCAAATGGCCAAAACTTATATCTGTCCCAAAAACGTGTGGCTGTGTCCATCTTGGATGTAGTCTCTGCGAGATTCCTGCACTGCCCAAGGTGTGCCCTGTGAAGGCCCTTCAATAAATCCCTGCCCTTTATCCTTTCCCTCTGTCCCGCCTCTGTTCCAGGCCAGCCTCTACAAGGCATCACTATGAACCCACAGCTGGCTGCATGTGCTCTGTGCCTGGCTTCACCAAGACTCAGAACACGTGTTAAAGCTGTGCTACCTCTCCCACACTCAGGGGGCCGTCCTCTTTGCAAACTCAGGACAGCGAAAGTAATGAAGGTGTGGACACCAGATGAAAGACTGAAGTGAACACACGCTGAGACAAGGTTAAATGCATTGTTTCTAATCTATTTATAAAATCAGAATTTTGTGATAAACTGGGAAAAGTAAGAAATTCCACCAGGATACACCTCTAAATAGAAAACTCAAACATATGGGCTCCTAGCTTCTGGGTATTTAAATTTATTGCAATGTGCCAACATACACAGTATTCAGTTCCGGATAATTACGAAACAGATCATTAACTCTTCTAAACTGTCATATCCCTCGGGATCCAGGGTGATATGCGAAATCATGATAGCATAGCTATCAATGCAGAAAAAAAATATGATAAAAAATTATAAAATTATTTTAAAAGATTAATTTAGGAAGACTGATTAACAAGATGTATTTACACCACATGCGCAGGTAAAGACAAAATTTGGAAGAAACGCTCCGATTAGAAAAAAGTAAGAATGCCTTGTCTAGATCAGTATCAATGAACGAAGGATGAGTCAGTGCCAAAGCATAATTTTCCATTAGTGTTCACGCCCAAAGTCTCTTTTCAGGGGGCATGTACTAAGCAAAATGAATGTAGATATAAAATGTTGGCACCGTTCCTGAATTTTAACTCCAAACAGACAAGCAAGTATAAATTAATAATGAACCAGTAAAACAATTGTGTTAGGGCATTATCTTTTGTGTCTTTCCCATTAACAGCACAGTCTGCATGGCTAAAAACTCTTGGAGAAATAAACAACTCTACTGGGTCATTCAAGAATAAAGCTGGTCAGAAACTGTCTGTGGATTTTTAAATATTTACTTATTATTATTTGAATCGTAAACATTTTTCAAAACATTTTAGACTTGATTAATTTTAAGCAACCCCACAGTACAGTTCCAGATGAAACCTAGGCAAATCTGGGCAAGGATGTTCTTAGGAAGTACAAAAGATTTTATAGTCAATGAGATTTTTTTTCACAGAACAAATTATTCAGTGCTTTGCTTCCATTTCTGACATTCACAAGAAAAGTTAGGCTCAGTATTTCTCAAAGAAGGTTTAGCTTCTCCTAAGCCTAGAAAAGCATATGTCTTTTTAGAACTAAGGAAGGGTGGACACACTGCACAGAGTCTGCCCTGATCTACAAATAATTTTGTGGTCCATCACGTGGTGCATTGACCGTGCTCCCTGCATGTGGGAATTAACAGACCAATCCTGCCAATAACCTGGAGATTTCATTTTCACTCACCACCAGGAAACTGCCAGTGCAATTAATATTTATTCTTGGCCTATGACCAGGTTAGTCAGTAGGTGAGATTGCTGGGTATTGTGAACACTGTCTTGCTTATCTATTCCTCTATTCTTATACAGAAAAAAACCTGCTCGTACCTGCCGGAAGAAATAAGGCAATGGCAACAACACATAAAAGAATCTTAAGAGTAACTTTTTTGCTGGAAGTAACAAAATATTGGAAATATGAGGGGGAAAAAAGAGGGAACAATATAAATTGCTATAGAAAAGATAGTGACCTTGATTTAGGCACTAACATGAATGAAACACACAAGACCACTGGAAGAAGTCTGATAACTGTCAGAGCTGATGCAGCTTGGAATATGGGCAGGAAGTAACATAAAGTTCATCAAATAGGGCAGTCAGTTGAGAAAAATCCCTTTTACTTACCGTGAAAACTTGACAGTACAATAGTTTCTGATGAAAACCTATGAAAACTTATAAAACCAAGTCCATTATTTTGGCATGAGTATCCAAACAAAAAAGTCATAACAGGTAGATACCATGTTTTAATAGTTAGCTTTGTACCTCTACTCACATGAAAAACACTAGGTCAAATTTGTTAAAATTCGTCCTTTCCTATGAGGTAGTTAAATTAAAGCTTTTCCTTGAGGGAAAAACGATAAATAGAGGAAAGGAAGTAAATAGACCCTGCACTAAGTGAGGGGGGTCTAATTCTTGGGTATTTTTTTATTCTGCTAAAAAACAAATTTCACTCTCAAAATAGTGAGTGATACTCAGAAGGGATGAGAACATAGACTATATTATTATTATTACTCCTTACTTTATATTTGTAGTGTTAATATTGTCTCTTTAAATTCTTTGGAGCCTGTAAAGTTATATCTTCAGGTATAAAGGATATATAGCAGATAGAACCAGAAATAAAATATGAGCTAAAAGAAGTTGTGTTAAAAAAGAATTCAGTATCTCTTAGAACGAAAAATAATTATGGTGTGAAAAAAGACTACAGAACATAGTTTCCTCAGTAAATGCTTCAAGAATAACAAAGAAAAAAATTACATTTTATGGGATACTGTATAGAGTTTTGAGGTTTGAAAAAATTCTGCTTCCAAGTACTTATTACTTTAAATGTTTGAGCATAATGGCAGTTATACCTGTAGCACAGGCTAAATATTGTCAATAATGTGACAAAAGCATTTTTTTAATTACACAAACTAGAAAACATAGATATAGTTTATTTGATTAGCTCATTTCACCAATATCATTTGATAATTAAAATAAAAATAAAATTTTTAATTTCTAAAAGAATGAAGACTTAAGTATTTAATTTATAAAAACCTTTACTTTTTCTATTGGTACCTATAAGCATAAGAGAAATATATGTATTTCTTCGGTTATATTCTGTCTTCTGGTAAATAAATGAGATTTTGACAACGACTTAAAGGACCTAAAATTACACCTATTTTCTCCATTACACAGTTTAAAACAAAAATGAGTTTAAAATGAAGTAAGTTAATAAACAGAGTCAGGTATAGGGAAGCTACTGTTCAAAATAAAAATATCTCAGCAGAGAAATATTTTATGTATTCGTCTTCGAATGTTTAGTTTTGTGACCTAGATTGACAGTTTGTAATACATTAATTTATATCTGAAATAGAACTTTGCCAGGGTGTCATCTCACAGTTTGTATATAGTATATTATGCTGACAGAGGATAAATCATATTCATGACAATTGCTGCTATTGGAGTGGGTAGAATATATTGACTTTCATAGGAGCCATACTCATTTGCATTCCATTTGGAACTCTTTTATCAGTTAAAGGCAATAAACATTTAATTTACATCTTGAAAATATGCTGATTTAAATAAATAAAATTTTTTAATAAATAATTGCATGGGAATTTTTTTTAAATGTCTCCTTTGTTTAATTTTCTTGTTATGCATGAGCTTACATAGGACTTAACTTTTCTTAGTTTAAAAATGGACATCATGAAATAAAAGTACCAGGTATTCTGTCATCAACCATGTTTCAGCATGACGTTATGCTGTATGACTGAAACATTTATTTGTGTATGAAAGATACAGAACTGACACGGTAAGTATATTCAGGAGATTTTGGATCATGAGTAAATGACTTAGTGAAATCTAGTTTGTAACACACCTGCCTAATCTATCATACATAATTGTGGAACAGCAATATAATTTTAAAATACTGAATCAGTGAAAACCTGTATATTTAAAGTAATTAGAGTAAATTGGAATCAGGCCCTATATGCTTCTCCTGGTAAAAATGTTGGGGAGAACAGAACTAGTTCTGACAGGTCTTTCACAATAATTTTGCGTGAACAGCTGAGTCCTAAAGTATGCTGTGATTACCCTAGAAGTGAGCGTCACTCTGGAAATGATAATCCAGGAGAAAATGTGCCATGTGAATAGGATAATTCTGCAAAACATATCAGCATTGCAAACATCACCATTTCAACGTTCTTCACATCACCATGTCAACATTATTCAGCAGAAGTTTAATCTACTAATTATCCTGCTTTTTTGGGTTTTGCTTTTGTATATATTTTTTCCTTATAAAGTTCTTCCAGAGCTCTTGGAAACATCTAAGAAACTAATGCAAAATCATTCCAGTCTGTGTTAGGTAACAAAATGAATATTGATGAACTAGCTGTGAGATAAAATATATTATGGCAGAAATTCTGCTCCTGAGGACACCTTGCCCGGCTTACTACGCTGACATTACCTTGTTTGTTTATTTTTAATTTAATGGTTAATGTATTAAGGGGTATGTAATCAAGACAAGACTTTGAAAATTTATTAAGAAAACATGTTAATGTAAACCATATAACCAGATATTTATATTAAATTTTACTAGATTTTTTTTTTGCTTGTTCAACAGGTATGTGTCAGTAGAACAGGTAGTAGATATAGCAGAATCAGAAAAAACTGGAGACTTCACAGACAGTCATCCAGACTCATCAAAGTTTTCAGTTAGATACTTTCTGGTTTTCATCTCTCTTATAAAACAGTATAACTCAGTGGGTTTCTTTTCCAGGAACTTTCACTTTACACTATACTGCTGACAGTCAGAAAATTGATAACTAGTAGTCTAATACAACAGGTTATCTTAGCCTGGCTGAACAATAAACTTTCTTATAAATGTCCCAAAATTTATAGCATCAATCTTCACTCATAAGTGAACCAGCAAGAAAATCCATCTGAATATGAAAAATGTCCACCCAGATGTTATCTAATTAAAATGATGCTAAAAACATGAACTCATTTTTTAGTGTTCACCATGTCCTGAGAATGCTAAAATATAGAAGTGCTTAAAATAGGGTGTTTATTGCACAAATCCAATGATCTTGTTTATGCAATAAACCATTTTTCTTTGTGTACAAGGTAACTGTCATCACATAAATTAAAAATTGCTTCCTAGTCCTATCAGATGTCACCTTTTTTAATGCTACATGAACAGAAAAAATTAGCTTGGTATTCAAGCAAAATATTCTGAACAGGTGTGGTGGTTTGACATTGGCTGGATGCCGTTGACTACCTAATCTGCACTATCACTACCCTCCTCAGCTGGACAAGGAAGTATGAAAGGCTCGTGGGTTAAGGACAGGGAGAAATAACTTACTGATTATCGACATGGACAAAACACACTCAGCTTGGGGAAATTATTTGAATTTATTATCAATCAAATCAGAGCAGTGTAACAAGAAGTAAAATCAAATCTTAGAACACCTTCCATCCACGCCTCTGTTCTGAGCTTAACTTAATTCTCTTCCTCCTCTCCCCAAAAGCGCAGGGGGATGGGGAATGGGGATTTTGGTTAGTTTATCACATGCTGCCACTCTTTTCTCCTCATGGGGAGGATTACTCAAACTCTTCTCCTGCTCCAGTAAGGGTTGCCTCCCACAGCAGACAATCCTCCAAGAACAACTCCAGTGTGAATTGTCCGCACAGGCTGCAGTTCTTCACAAATTGCTCTAGAATAGATGCCTCCCACCAAGTGCAGTTCTTCAGGAACAGACCAGTGTGGGTCCCCCCACAAGTCACAAGTGGTCAGCAAACTTGTGGGTCACAAGTGCTGCCAGCAAACCTGATCTACCAGGCCAGAGGTTCTGCTAGGAGCCAGCTCCAGTGCAGGCTTCTGACAGGGTCAGAGTTGCCTACAGGCATTTCCCTGCTTGGCACAGGGTCCTCCAGGGGCTACAAGAGGGTCTCTGCTCCGTGGTGGAACTCCATGGGCTGCAGGGGCACAGCCGTCTCACCATGGAATGCACCATGAGCTGCAGGGCAATCTCAGCTCTGATGCTTGCAGCACTGCCTGCCCCTCCTTCTTCACTGACGTCAGTGTCTTTAGATGTGTTTCTCTCACATATTTTCACTCCTCTCTCCAGCTGCTGTTTTGCAGCAGTTTTTTTACTCTTCTTAAATACATTATTGTCCAGACACTACCACCACTGCAGTTAGGCAAAGAATTTCTAAACTGTGGTGCCTGTTAAATCACATTGACTTCAATTACTGATACTGCCAGCAACTTTCTATTGTCACATAGTTTGTCCTAGTGAGCCTTGGGGAGAGACCATTGTAGCATGTTTTATGAACAAACAACACTATTTGACATTAGAGAGGTTTGGAAACTAATCATCAAATGACAAGTTTTCCATGCCAAAACTTTGGAATCAGTCAGGCTCTAGCAGATTTCCCTCTGGGCTGCAAAGATCCATTTCTTCTGTCTCCCAATTCCCATGACCTAATTACTGGGAATATTACAAACTTGCTGCCAGGCAACTCTGAACACTGCTTTCTGTCTTAAACAATAACAAATATATGGTCTTTAGTAGAGCTGTATGAAAAGAAGAACGAGAAGGTCACAAAATGGAGGGAAAAATAAAAGATTCAAAAAATATAGTTTGTACTGCTACCAGAGATAAATTTTTTCAAGTCGAAGGGAGTAGGTGACAGATAAAACCTGGTGGCTCTCATTTGAGAATAGGATTTGGGCACCAGTTACCTTTCCTCAAGAGAAGAAGGAGAAGAGAGTTTTATCATTTTCATTACTAGCACTGAAAGGTCAGTGAATATTCTGTATAAATGTGTTTCAAATTCTTTCATGAAATTAAATGAAGAAGCATGAAGAAGAGAAAAATCTACACTGAGAAAATATTAAGTAAAAGAAATAATTCCAGAATTAGATTGCGTTTTTACCTGAAAACAGAGAAGTTTTAACATAAGCACATAGGCATGTAAAACTACTTATGTTTAAACCATATTGCAGAAATAAACAGAAATATAAATGACAGGGTAACATCATTGTAGAAAGGACTTGACAGATCTAGAATTTAAATGTGAACCTAGCACAGCTGGATTCCCATTTCTTAAAATTGCACATGCATTCCATTTTTTGCTTAAGTAAACTGTCAGATATGTGGCATTAGTTGCCAGAAAATACTTTTATCCTTCATGGACATGGAATTCTTGGGTAATTTTGCTTCATGAGATCTCTATTGTTATTTGGTTAAACAGTAAAATTTTGTTAAGTAGAGAAAATGAATATAATTCAAATTATCAGGAGATATAAAATTTTCAAGGTGCTCTACAAAAGAGTCACAGAATGTACCTACAGTAGTGCAGTCCCACTGAGGAATATCTTTGTAAAGTACATGTTTAAGCTAACATTACACTGTGATGGGTGGATACTGCCAGGGGTACAGTCTTGAAAACTAGTCAATGCTTTAGGATGTTACATGGTTGTTTCCCTTCTATCCTACCATATTGGAACAAAATCCCTTTTGAAACTTCACATTTGAAAAGCAGGGAAAAAGAAGAAAAGGAAAAAGACAAAAGAACAACCTCTGGAGTTTGCCATCATTTGCTTGTAAAATTATATTTTAATGATGCCACAGATGAATATACACACTCAAGAAGTGACAGGAATTTATTGACCATTGCTACCTATCTATTTACAAAATGAATTCCAGCCATCACTTCCTTAATGTGATACACAATGAGGCACAAAAGAGAAGTTATGCATCTCAAGAGCCACCACATTTAATGAAATCTCTATGAATGTTATGATATTCATACTTTCCTTAATCTCTTCACATTGTTATTTTCTCAAACATGCATAAATTAATCCAGTCCGGTTCCTATAACATTCAACAATTATACTAAAATAGCACTTCTGAAGTCCTTAACCTTGATTTGCTCTGCAACAGGATTTAACACCTAGATTATACATGTTTTTTCTCACTGAATATTAGAAATCAATTTAGACTAAATTATATTTTTCAGCAGTGCAGCTCTACAGGACCACCACCACAATACCTTACCTCATTATGTCCATCCCAATGATTCCACTTTTCCTTGTTAGTTAATTTTAGCCTCCCTCTTGTTCCTAATAGCTTGACTTTTTTTTTATTTCTAAAATCTTTTGACTAAATTGCATCGTCTTCTTGTTTTGCAGTCATTCTTTCTTCTTTTTTGTACCCATGCTACTTTAGTACTAATTCTTCACTCTGTTTACTATTTCTAATGTCTTAAATTCATTTTATCCCCTTTCATCCTAGTCTATGCATGACCTTACCATTGTGACAGCTTTGACCTTAATGTGACAACTTCTTGGTTGTCCTAACTTTTTTTGGTTCTTTTTCTTTGGTCAATGGGGTTTTTTGTGGTTATGTATAATTTTTCTTTTTCTTTTGTGAATTCTCCCTGTTGGTGTCACTTATCACTTATGCTACTATCTTTGTCTTATCTCAGATTTTTCATATTATGTCCTTTCCCAGTCAAAAAAAATGTTTGGATGCATGAGGGCAACAGTTGCTTGCAAAATTCTTGGAATAGATGTTATTTCTGGAGGACACATTGCACCTTCTGCAGATTCTCTTGTATCTTCTATCCGGAGTCTTTCATCTGAAGAAAATTTCAGATGGCCCACAGAGACAGGATGATTAGTTTATCAGTAGTGAATCTAATTTAGGAGATTATAAGACTGCAAATGATATTTTATCTAAATTTAAAATGCGTTGATCTGGTTTTCAAAAGCCAAGTGTTAAATGTCACTTGATAAGGAACAAGAAAGTGTTTATGATGTTTTTTAGAGTCCCTTTATTTTTGCATTGCCTGGTTTCAGGCAAATAACTAGATATGATTATAAATGAGGCATACCTTTGTGGCAAGTAATATAGAAAAATAGGATGGCTACAGTAGTTTAGCTCAAAGGTACATCTAATCCAACCTTTTCCCTGATAATAGCCAAAAGTAGACACAGAGAAGAAAGCACAAGACTATAAAAATACTTCGCAATATTTCCCCTGGATACTTTCTTAGTCTCACTGGATCAGATTTCTGAGCTGGAAGTGCTGTATGCATATTTAAAGACTTTCTCTTATCCATCACCATCTGAAGCTAAAAACTTTTGAATTCACACATGATTCTTAATACAAGTTCTATTATTCCACATGTTCTACAAAGAATGACTGATTTTTACTTGTTTTTGTATGCATGTCAATTATAAAGAGGAATATACTTATATCCAAAGGAATGACTTTTATGGTGTTGCTTACAGAAATGAGTACTCTCTTCTTTTTAGGTAGATTTGGATCCAATAACTGGCTTCAAAGATTTGCCATCATTGTTTCAATACAGTGGAACAATAGGTCCAAAATAGAATGACAAATACAGAGAAAGGTTTTATGGAGCCTTTATGGGCCAGTGACATATTTATTAAAAGTAAATACTGAAAAATTTAAAAGATCAGACAAATACCCTTCATGGATGGTATTAATGATAAACAATGTTAATGATTCATACGAGTCCTAGATATAGCACAGAAATACTTCAAGACAAGTGGAATTTCCCTATTTCCAATCTATCACAGACATATTATTGCATAGTTAATCTTTATTTAACAAAGTTAATAATTCATTTATCGTCTTCCATTCTGGTCCTGTTTTCAACAAGAACAAACACTTCAAAAAAAAAGGAATATAGTCAACATGCGCTTCTTACTGTGTAATTTGTTACATTCACATTTATAGGTTTTGAGCTTAAGTAGTGTCATGGTATTAAGACATGTCCTAGAAAACCAGAAGTATTAAAACTATTACCTTGACACCAACTTCCCAGAAGGTAAACGACAGGTTAAACAATTATATCTAAACTTGAAAAGTGTGAGCAAGACTGCTAACTTTTAAAAGTATCATTTTAGTTAAAAAACAGCATGCAAACTCAGTATTGCCATTGGTAATAAGAGTTTTTACTAGCTTTGCAAAGCCTCAGGCTGGGCTGTGAGGCCTGCCTTTTCTGGACTGAATCTTGACTTGCTTGGATCTTTGTTTTAATCAGTTAAGCTGAATGAGCAATTATCTAATGACCTAGTGGCTATTAATTAATTTTTGTTTACTCTGGCTTTACATGAGTCTGTGTAACAACTTTGTTAACAAATTCTACATAGATAGGAACACCACTTCGTTATTCTGTGGAGAATGATCCATGATCCATGGCCCTATAATAGTCATGAAGCATCTAAGAGTATGAGACTGGGGTGACAGCAGAGGCCTTTGGAGTATGGGCAAAATATCATATTGGACTTATCAAGGATATCAACAGCTCCTCTGTTAATAATACAAACTTAGAAGCTAAGCAAAACAGATTGTAGTGGTAACAGAAAGAAGCAAGTGTATCCAACACATGTATGGGACACCATTTGCCAAAATCATATGTAACACAGTTACAGAACAGTAAAAAAAGAGCAAAGAATAAAGTTAGAAAACAGACAAAAATGGTCCCAGGTACATCCTAGAGAGAGGACAAAAACCGTCACTTTAAAGAATGTGTTTTTCCTGACAAAGAGGAGGAAGACAACCCCTTAATTAACATTCCATTCCTTGGATGCTGAGAGAATGCCAACAATTTATCATGACACCTCAGAACCCATGCTGAAAGAATTGGCTTGGGATCGCTGAGAATATTGGGAACTCCTCTGGTGGATTTGGCTGCTGAGGCTCATGGCCAACTCAGAGATGGTGCAGTGGTGTCTTTGAAAGAACAAGCTAGCAGAGGAGTCAGTGAAGGCTCCCAGACAAGCAGCAGGGAGACTCTGGCTGGTCTTCTGTCTATGGCAACTGCTTTCATTTGAGACTAGTCCTGGGCCCTTAAGAGCATGACTGGGCCACTTATCTCATTTATCCAGACAGGGACTCTGAGCTACGGGCCGAAGTCCTGGCCTGACCTCATCCCCGCCCTGGCGCCAACAACCTGGTGAAGTCACTGGGTCATATCTGACGCTGGCCATTGTCTCTGAACCTGCCAAATGAGAAATAAATTTAGCTTACGTATGCGTTTGATGTTTTTTGTTTTGTTTATTTTTCTTAAGATGTAACAGCTGCTAACTGTAGCTTTGCTAATGAGGTTTCTTTTGTACTAATTAGAAAATTTGGACTGTATGTGTAGCACTGTAAATGAATCAACAGTAATAGACATTTTCATTTTGTTCACACTATTAAAATTTGACAAATTTTCTTTGCACTTACAGAACATATTCTCTTTCTGCCTAGAACTGTCCTAGAATTACCAGATTCTTTGTTCATTCAAGAACCAGCTGTTCAGAGGTTTTCAGGGATAAAACTTGCTGACATGAGACTGCTTCTCATCAAGTGTCTTTGATACTGACTGACAAAACGTATTTACATTGTATTACAACAATAAGGTCTCAGACTTTTAAGTAAACCTAGTTCCACCTGACTTGTCTAAGCCACACTCTTTCTACTACTGTCTTATTCCTGATTTTTTCATGTCTAAAGCAAAGAACTTGAGTATTCATTTAAAAAGAAAGTAATATCCTAAATTACTGTTTGCTTTTCCCTCCAAAGATGATCATGATTTAGAGGCTGCATATTAGCTTTGCCAACTCTTTCCAACTTTATAAGTGGTGTCTTTCACAATACTTCTAGAGAAACTCTCATACAAGAATTATTTGCCATGGTTTCTAAATCTCAAAACAATGCTCATTTTGCCATATTTCTCCTATTACTACACACATTGTTTGACTGAACTATTGTTACCTTGATTATGTACTCATAAAAGCTTTAGTAAAACAAAGGTATATTTAACTATTCATAATACAATTAAAATAATTCTATCATATGTTACTGCATGACACACTTCCCCTTCATGGTCTTGTTGTTAGCTGTCATACTGAAATATATATATATATACATATATATATATATATAGACACAGCTAATCCTTAGGTATAAATTTTTCAGGTGATTTTAAGAAAAATGTATATTAAGAAGGAAACTCAGCTGAAATGACAATTTTCATCTATAGCAATCTCTTTAAATGCATACTTTAACAGTTGCATATTGGTTGTTATTTTTCCTTAGCTGATATGAGGAATTCTTAGTCTCATTATTTAGTCACTTAGTCAAGTGGATCCCATTTCTTCCAATCAGTCCTCGATCCCCAAGATATGTATGTAACATATTCATAAAAATAATTACATTTATTTTGTATTTCAAAATAGCTTTAAAATTGCAGAACTTGTATCTAGAAATAAGTTATTAAATACTTAAAATCAAAAGCACATTTTTCATCATTTCACTTTTTTTTTTTTATTTTAATAGAAATGCAAAGAGAAATTTGTTGTTGTTGTTGTTCAGAGGACACCCCTCTAGAAATACAGTTTTCCTAGCTAAAAATATGTGGGGAAAGCACAACCAAGATATTCATTATGAGTACATCTCCCCCTGCTGCAAATCAAACTGTAAGATCATTTTTTCTGTAGATGCCAGTTAAACTTAATGAACTGCATAAATTAATAAGGAATTGTAGTTGTGAAATTAACTAGCATCATACATTTAGAAAACAATACTACATTGTTTCAATTGCAAACTAAATATGTTTTTCCTGTTCTTTGCTTTATTGCAAATAAATGTATTTATAAATAAATATTTTATAACAAAAGAATTTCCAGTCTCTACTTATTAAAAATGTGATTGGATAGTTTTGCACAAAACACTTTTATTAATCCAGTTCCCTGCCAGATACAAGTAGAGAAAACAGGGAGAGGAAAACACAAAAGCAAAGAGGGACAGCAATAAAAAAGTTCCTGCAACTCCTGTTCCACCTTTCCTGAGTGGGCAATGGATTTTCATACAAAGCATTCCAAGAAGAAACTCTATAGGGTAAGAGATGTACAGCAAACTCCCAGCACTGCACTTGCACTACTTTGGCCTCTTTTCTTTTCGTTAGCATGAAAAATGACATTTTTTCCAGATTACCAAAATGTACGAATAAGCAAAGGTACGCTGTGAAGTCATATCTATTTAGTGAAATCACTGCCACTTGAGCTCAATTATTTTTGATTGATGTCATCAGATATTTTTATTAATGTCAGCCTTGATAATCTCTCATTTTAGGCTATTTTCCTTACTCTAATCCCAGCTTTGAATCATCTACCCAACTTTTAATGTTAACTGAAAGATCATTTTGTATAGTATTCAGTGTCTATGAGCTCTAAGAATGGTCATAAGAGGAGAGCATAAAGATGCTATTTAAAATCCATTTGGTAAGGTGGTGTAGAGCAAAGGGAAAAGGCAACACCTTTTCCAAGGGTTTAAATGGATAGACACCTGAAAGGGATGTCAGCTCACTCTGAAATAGTTGCTGGATTATTACTTTGATGCTTGAAACTCTTACAGATGCACAGCCTCTCAAAGGTATAATAACTTCGTATAATCTAACTGATGCTAATCTAAGTTATCTGTTGCAAATTCCTCAGTGCTTGTGTCATGTGCATAAAATATGCATTGGTTTATTTTGATCATGAAGATGAAAAAGAAACAAGAAGAAACCAGAAAAGACTCCATGTAAAACAATATATTTTCTCGCTTGGTCAGACTTAGCACCAATATTTCATGAGGGCATTCTTCCTCTGAAGGAACATTGTTGCCATGTGCTTTCTTGGTGATGTGTACACTATGGCAATATCAATGAAAGCACTAGAAACATTGTATTATGTCTTATGCAACAAATAAAAACAAGCTATAGAAAATGGAAATCTCTTGTAGTGCTGGGCCTACTTTTAGTATAAATTATATATATGTATATAACATATAAACATATATTATATATATATATATTTAAATATTTATATATTAAAGTCATTATGAATTTTCTCTAAACATGTTCTTATACTTAGCAGTGGAATTTGGGTGGGACTGCTTCACTACACAGAATGAAAAAATGTAAAGGCCTTGATAGTTTAAGGGCTATATGCTAGAAAAGGGCTATAAAACTACACAGAACTTTACTCACAATGCCGAATATTGTGTGATGAAATGTTTGTATTTAGTATGAAGCGTTGGCTCAACCATATAGTCTGCAGTGGAGATCTTAATAAAAAAAGAAAGGCATATAAAAGAAAGATGGTCTTGTCTTGCATTCATATTGTATAATCTGGGGAAAAAACCCCAAACCAGTTAAAATCTAGCCCACTTTAGTTTGGAAAAAGGAAACAGAAAGCCTTCAGTTAAAGTTTCCTTGAAGATATAAAGATAGTTTTCATATCTCCATTTCAGTGGTCCAGGAGATCCAAGGAGATTTAGATCTCCCAGGTAAACTTAAGACCTTTAGATATAATTATCTGCAGTGGAAATTATATTCTCTCATGATTCATTTTTCTTGTAGAAGCACTTAGAAGCTTATGTAGAGATCATTTGCACTGCGATTTTTACTATCCAAGTATATAGAAAAAGGAAGACTGAATTAAAAAAATTAATACAGATGAGTCTGACAAATGAAAAACTTATTACATCCATGATACAAATTAGGAGCTTAGTCAGAGCGGATAAAGATGGAACCCAAGAGCTTGAAAAATATGCGTAATAGAACTAGAAAGATAATTCAATATTTTCTTAATATCAGTTACCTCTAAATCACAAAACCTTTAGAAGATAATGATTTGAGAAGCTATATATTTGAGATATTTTTGGTTTATGGTTATAGGTATATGTTACTGAAATGTGAAGAAGTATGATATGACATTGATTACATAATACTGCTTTATATCAACATGTATTGTTGTTTGATTTTGAGTCTTTACCCTCTTTGCATAACAAAATTAAAAGACCGCAGCCTTTTGATTATCCTGAAAATTTACAGCTTCCAGCAAGATGTACCTTTATCTATTTCATTAAGACTATTTAATTATTTAATTACTTTCAACTGGAAATATTTTCAAGAAAAAATTATGATGCTGTGAGTAGACAGAGAGCTAAAATTTCACTATCTCGTTAAATATAGAAAAATTTTTTTTCTTTCAGGATTTCCTAGTCTGGAATACTAGTCCTTGGCTTTTTACCTGTCAAATATTAAAAAAATGCTTTAGTTTGCCTCCTATTGCAAGTTCATGAAATGATTGTAGATGGAAAATATTGCTTTGTTTTTGCCAATGTTTACAAATTGAGCAGTGTGTACTTTTTCTTACACAGGAACATAAAAATAATTTTATTTGTACGTTCATTTTGTCATTTTTAATCACATAATTGTGCTGCCACTTGCTTCCCTGTATTTATATAACGATTACATCATTAGTCATGTCATGGTCTTAGGTTCAGAAGGAAGTAAATAAGCATGCAAATCACAACAACATGTTTTGACTCTGTTTTTAGGAAGAGTACATTTTGTTTTATTTGGTCATGTGTAAAAAACGTGTAGTTGGGTGGGCTTACTGATTATGTTGAATTTACAGGAAATATGTTTAACTCTAGCTCTCCTCTAATGAGCAAGAAGCTGGACTTTCTACTGCTCTCCAGAGTTTGGCCAGTACTACCTAACCAGGAAAAAAACAATTGTTATACTTCAGCAACAGCTTTTCAATAATGCAATGTAAGAGTTATTATTTACTGCAGTAGTAGTGGGTGACCTTTTTGAATGTTCAGAATTTATAGTGTACTCTCCAACATAACATATTTTTGTATTTTTCTTTCATTGTAAAAACTATGCCCTTTTAATAGTCTCAATGAAGTCTCAAAGCAAGACAGTGGAGTAAAAGTAAGCATGCTTCCTGAAGTTTAAAGGCTGAAGATCCAACAAAAAAGAAAAAGGTCCACCCAATAAATGGGGCTGTATTCTCCAAAATGGTGTCAAAATGCCTAATACTTGCCATTTCAAAGAAAATGGCTCAATTCCATTAAGAAGGAAATATCCTAATTCACAAATATACACAGCGGGTAATGTGTTAATAACACCATTATCAGCTGATAACACGGTGCAGTTAATGTAGCTCAGCGTGAGTTGACTTTACCACAAACCATTGTTTCCTTTTAAAACAGCATGAGATCCTGGGAAAAATCTCTCAGCATCTCACTGTGGGGACTTAATAAACATTAGTCACCACGGTGCAGAAACAGGGAAGAAAAAAAGGTACTTTATATTTCTTCTGTTTCATGCTGTTCTATTCAACCTTGCTTAATTAATAAGTTCCTTTAAGCAATGTATCTGATCCTGGGCTCACTGACTCTTACATTATTATGATGGACAGTTTTCTTTAAAAAACATCCTGAAAACTCACCTCAGCAAGTATCAGACATCTTTAAGTGATACAAGAGTGGTTGCATTCCACAAATATAAAACTATCAAATAGGACAATCTGCTTTGCATTTTAGTACTAAGACGTCAGTAAGAATGGATGAGAAGAGGAAATCCTTTTGGTGGAGCTGCAGCTCTGAATCCAGATTGTCTTTATTCTGTGTTTGTCCATCCAAGTCAGCCCTGGGTTGAATATACAAACAACCATCCTTGGTTGTTGTTCCATGTTTCCTTCAGTCCCAGTTAAGTTCATATACTTGCAATTGAGGTGTATTTTAAGACAAAAACAAATCTTTCTTGCTAAATAAATCCAAAAAAGCTGTTTGGTACTATGAATTTTCATTATATGGCAGAGTTGGAAAGCAAATGCAACTTCCAGTTGCATGTTAAAGATGAATAAGTGACCCACAATACAAGTAAGGCTTGTTCTACGATCCACTAGGCAATTGATTCTACTGGAAAATAGGGCTGTGTTTGTGTAAACACTAGTTGTGGTATAGATACATGTTTTCATCATATAAATCATGAGAAGCATAATGCTGTGCCTTCATTAACTTAATGGTTAACACAGAAGTATAAAATGAGGCATGTATTCATAGTTTGTAATTGAGCTCTATTTTATCAGAAATTTGTTTACGTTTATATCAGGATTTAATTCTACATACCATATTTCTTATTAGATGCAAGAGACCATGCAAAGATTCTGAAATTAATCTAGTGATTTATATCTATGCTGGCTGAATCTTCATTCTATTCCTTTATAATCCTACATCCATCTTCCTCTAGATTATTTCCCATCTTATGAAATTGGTAGCTATTTTTACAGCTGATCTAACTGAGCATTAAGAAAGGATTTTCCTAAGTATTTGATTTTTTTTGTATTTTTTTAATTATTGGAAATTCTTTATTTTGTAAACAACCATTTACCTTGCCTTACTCTGCAGGGGAAAATAAAAGGAGATACAGTACTTATTTGAAAATTACTTCATAAAAGAGTGGTGAAAACGTTTCAGTTTTTGAGATATGATAAGAACAATTAATTGTCCTAAGATGAATCTACTCATTGCGGAAAGGAGGCAAAGTTCAAGATATTTCAGTTGTTTCTACATAGGATTAATTGCTTTAAGTAAGGATTGAAAGCAGCAAGTGTTCCTCTATTTCAACAGAATTTTCTAACGGGTTAAAATTGCAAGATGGCTAGAGAATATTTATTAGCTTTAGATGAGAAGTTACTTAAATTACTACTTGTGGCCATATGTGAACTCATAACTGTTCGAAGGATGTCTGTTCATCTGTGTATGTGCAAAGGAAGATGACGGATATGGAAAACAAATGGACCTTAAAATGCAATGCCAAAAGTAAAATTTAGGTAGATTTTTTTGATTGAGAGTTGAGGGGAACAATTGCGCCTTTACCTAATTAATGGGGCTTCTAACAGATTGAAATTCTGAGACATACCAAAATAAATGTTGCTCAAAAGCAACATTTTTTTTCACAGGGCTAAACTGGACATTTCAGCAACAAACCCAAGCAATTCATTTGGGTTCACAAAATAAGTATCAAATATTTTATGCCAACTTCATGGATAAATTTTTAATTACCATTCAATCAGAGCTTATCCTGGCTAAACTATGGATACTAACAGTACCTGTATTCCTAAAAGAATATAACTTGCCAATCTAACTGGCATTGACTTGTTTAATAAAGTTATTTTTCACAGCTACAAGTTTTTGTAGGCCACAGTGGTTGTCACTGTAGCTGCCTTCCCACAGGGTGGAGGTGTTCATGGTGTACATGTTCACCTGGAGTCAGTTGCACCTATGTGCCACCTCAGTAGGTCAGATGTTAACCAACTCTGGCAGAAATCCTGTGGGTGGCTTGAGCCTACATTTGCATGTCCTGATGAGTCATTAGGTATGTTATCTGTTTGGAACTGTGATAAATGTGTACAAGCATGATTTACCCTGGTTGACACAAAGAGGAATCTGAGCTGTACAACACTATGAAGCTGTTTCAGAACGTTCTGGCTAAAAGAATAACCATATATTCCTGGAAAACCTGGCAATAATTTTACTGAACTTAGGAATGTGAGGAGCTTGATCCCTCATCTCTTTCAGAAGTGTCAAATTCACATTTAATGACTGAACTTTTTATGCATTTTTTCCTGCAGTTACAAACTACACATTATCTTCAAGAGGTGCTTTTTTGTTTTCAGCATAAAAACCATTCAAAACAAGGAATTCCTTTATGTGAATCTTTCCTTAATTCTACCCCAATTTAAAATGGTGAAAATAAAGCAAAAAAGAAAACCAAACTGTTTCTGAATGGTGAAAGCAATACCTATAACTTCATGTATTTTCTCACCTAGCCAGCTGTTCTGTCAAAGCCTTTTCCCTCTTCCGCAAGTATTTCCATATTTCAGCGATATTCATCCTAGGCAAGAAACAGCAGCATCAATGCTAGTCTACAGTCAAATTCAAGATAATCACATGATAAGAATGTGTCTGCATACTTCTTTTAGAATCAGTGGTCTATCCAAAGGCATTGGATTTCTGCCCTCTCCCTTTCAGAGATGCCGATCTTGGGTCTTTATATGTGAGTAGTCATTTTCTAGCAGCTTTTGTTGTAATTTTATTTTGTATTAGTTGAAGTTAACCAATTGGTTCAGAAAGCTATTAAAAACAGATTAAATAAAATTCTTTAGTAAACAGGCTAGGAAAATGCCTTCTGCTTTGCACTGGATGTCACACCCCTGTGAAGCTGGGAATGATGTTCACCGGTGATACACACAAGAACAACAATTTTTGAGGATCTGGGAACACTATGAAAGATGTTTAAGCGTATTGGCAGCAGCAGGTGACATTATAATAAAGATTAAAGCCATATCTGATTTTACAAAAAAAGTGAATTGTGAAATATTTTTCACTGCTGTCGTTATTGTTGTTTTGAAATGCAAATATATCATGATTCATTATAGCAGTCTTTAGAATTAGGATTTTATTCAGTTGGGAAAAATAAGACGTTTGAATTACTACAGTAGGTTTAATCATTTACAGTTGCTATATGGCTGTATTAGTTTAATATTTAATACAAGTTTCGAGAAAAAGAAAAGGTCTAGACAGACTAAATTGCATTTTCTATCAGTGAAAAGAGTAATTCACAAAAAGTATAACTTATGGATGATCTACAAGTTAAAAGTTGCTCTACTTCTCCATCAGATTATAAACTTTGGTTTTGATCTCAGGCACTGCTGGAGAACAGTTTCCTGTGCAAAGGGATAGGGGAGCAGAAGAATGTTCTCCATCAGGAAAAGCCCACTGAAAAATGGAATTACATATACATTACATATACATGCACAAAGATTTCTTAGTCCATTGTGCTGTGTAGGTTATACATCACTTTCCTTATTAAGACTACTCTGCCATTTCACTTGTATATCTGTTTTCAAAACTGGCAAACCAACCTCCAATAGTAAACTCTGGGAATGATGCAATGACTTATTCTATGATTCCAATTCAGAAGTAAATGTACATTTACAAGACAAGCAGCTTTCCAAGATGAGACAATGCACAGCATCTAACAGCATTCTTCTTATGCAGAATCACATATTTCAAAACCAAGACTAATAGTTACTTTTGAACCTCCATTTATAATTTGCTCTTGCTAGTAATAAGACCTGTAGCAAAAAAGAATATGAACTACAGTTCATATATGTATGTAGTTATATATGAACTACAGTTTTTTCCAACTATTTCTTTAGCTTGAGCAGAAGGTGAATTCATTCCCATTTTTGATTCCTCTTACAATTTTTCACAGAACAGTTATGTACCATAAACTAGAATTTTGCCTGAGATTTCTAAAAAGTTTTGCTTACTTTTTCCAGATAAATAAATATAAAATATAAACCATAATATATAACTTCAACCAAGAAGCTTTTTAGCTTATTACTTGATTTGCTAAGTGTGAGGATATCCCTCATGATGCATTGAACACAAATAAGTAAGGCTGTCACCTAAGCAATTGCTCTTCAATATGAATGTGGTGTAACTCTGGCTTTTTGTTTTCTGTCCTGTCAATAGATCAGGATAGAGACATAATGTTAGCCTTTCAAAATTAATTAATATGAGCTATGGATATACCCTAGAGGGATTTTTATTTTCCTTTATTATTTCTAAAATATCTTTTTTCTTTTCGCTATGGTTAAATAAGAATTCAGAACCTTTTAACTTAAAATAGATTATCAACACAGCTAGAATCTTAACTGAAGAGAAATTAATAATTTTTGAAAGAAAAGCAACAAAAATCTATATGGGCTAAGAAATACCAAGATCAAAAAACTCAAAGACTCTTTATTTTGCTTTGTTTTCAATTACTTTTTGATAGATCTTTAGAAAATATCAAAACTGTGGAGAAAATTCTATCACAAGCCTAAAGATTATCTGAAGTAAGTTCTACATCGTTACAGTTCTATGAGATGAATATGAAAGTTATACATTTAGGGATTTTTGCTGTCTACAGTTGTATCAATGCAGGATGTATGTTAATTACACAGGAAGGTCCTTAGAGCATTAAGATTACCTGATTGAATAGAATAATGCTTCAGTTGAAACCTCTTTTCTCTATAGATCTACTATAGTTTATAGAAAGTGTTACATGTAAAAATAAAATTACCACATAAAGGAGAAACAGCATCATGACTCATCAAGTTCATTAATGCACCACCAAGTTTTATGTTACTGGATTTCTAAGATTTCAAGATGGACTCCATGGCTTTTATCCTGAAATGTCTTGATCTATCAGAACTTAACTAATTTTGTTTGAACTAGATTTTTGGTGGGTTTTTTTGGGTTTGTTTTTGGGTTTTGTTTTTGTTTTTATTTTTATTTGAAGGGACAATTATCAACATCTATTAAAACTCAGAGGAATTAAAAAAAAAAATCAACATCAATGCTTTTCTGCATGTTAGGTAGGAGATACCTAGCCAAGTACTGATACTACTGGTTGCACCACTTTGTAAGTAACATGTTACCATGACATTTTATTAAATATGTAAGTTCTGATTAGATCTGTAGATATAAACAATGACGTATATGAGACGGTTGCTGAGTCAGGTCTCTTTAAGGGCAAAGACATTTAAGGTCTGTTATACAAATCCAGCAAGAAAACTTATGATATAGACTTTTAGTTTTTTCCTTTAATATAGTTCTTCCTGAAATTATATACATATAATGTATTCAACTTATTAAAAAGTATATATTTAATAATTTTATTATAATATAGTTAACAAAATCTAGTAATCGTTCAGTGATTATCTTTGATGGTGGAAAGAATTGCTTCATTCTCATGCTAATTACTTGACTCCTTCATAAATATTGAGCTATTTCCTGACACCAATAATTAGTAATGCAGACTTTCATATAATGACACACTATGGGCACGTCTAAACTGCAGTGTACTAATTTTCAAGGAAGCACTGTTGTGGCATGAAGGAAATATTTTATTTATTGATCAGATTCAAGCTACAGAATTGTGTTGCCTTTCTTGCTTATATTTGCCCTAGCCAGGATATAGGTACAATGAAAAGAGCAGACTTGCAGCCTTTAAGCATTATTACAATAATCAGTAATGCTATTTGAAAATCTCACTACCTTCCTGATCACCCAGGAGTATAACACATTGCTCTCTACAGTCTTTCTCCACTATGTTATAGATCATCAGAAACGAAAAAGCCTGACACTTTCAATGCATGTCTTCCCAAATTCCTGCTCATATTTATACATTCCCTCTCTGTCTCTACATTTATTACTTGAACTGCCTCTGCAGAGTTAACTCCTGTTCCAAAAGTTTTCTACACTTTAATCTTACCTGTTCACTCTATTTAACCATGACTTCTTGTCTTATGTTACCAGTATTTCTTAAAACAATCATGACATTGCATTAAATATATTTTTATTCATTTGGCTACTTTTAACATCTCACTTAGGGTTTATCCAAAGTCTCTGAAAGCAATGGTAAAGGCTTCCATTGAAAGCTAATTAAAAAAATGTAACATGCTCTGCTAATACATAAATGTAGAAGCTACTGTGTAAATTTACATTCAAAATATTGTATAAGAAATTTATTGTTAAAGTCAGTGCTGCTGCCATCACTAGTGAAATACCATCTGCCAAAATGTAGCACATCTAATGAGTTCAATACACAACTTTCATCTATGCCTTCTCACAAGAAACTGCATTTTTAAATATATCATATATTCTGATTACATTGTTTATTAATCTCTGTATGCTTGATGTACTTTCTAATAAATTTAAAGCTGATTTTACACACTGCACTCCTTGGAATAGTAAACTGGCCTTTTACTTTGCTTTAGTGTCAAATATAAAGTAGCTCAAAATGAATATGACCAACTATGAAAAAATCCAGGGTAAACGTGATGAAAACAATAGGATATCCTTAGTTTCACACTTCTTATCCAAACCATCTCATAATCTCCAGAAAATCCCACCAACTGGCTTTTAGTGATCCATCTTGGAACAAACCCAGTCTGAAGGCTTAAGCTCTGCTTTTAATATTGTGCCTGAAAGATATAATCATCAGGCTCTGATGACGAACGACATATAAGTTAGAAGCAGACAAACCAAAATAATTCAGGAAATACCTGTCTATAAAAGATGCCAAAGAAATAAAGAAGTTGCTAATAGCATTTTACCAGGATAGTTACTAAGCCAAACATGTTTCAAAATTTTTGTCAACAGCCTCCATAACCAAAAACTTATCTACAGAAAACCATATTGTTAATTAATAAGAAAATGGTAACTACACCAATCATATAAAACAGACTGGTTCTTTGATAAGTTAAGTCTGGTAAAGCAAATGTAGCTCAATGTCCAAAAGCAAAGAAGGCATTCTGCATTACGTACTCAAAAAAGAGTCAGTCTTTGATGAGTATTTGTGATTTAATAAAATGGATTTTATTTGAATAAAATACTACTTTCTTAATATGAGGAATTGATATGAGTTTGCACGAGAATATTAGTTTTTACGGAGAAACAAAAAGCACAACTCCATCTACCTCTCTTTTCCCTTGTAAACATAGAAAACAACAAATTTGGGCACATGCATTCAGCTCTCAGTGGAGATGGCCTCTGTCTCTAGTGTATACTAAAAGGGAAATTTAAAGGATTCCTTTACCCTAACCTGGAAGTAATTTCTTATTTTCAGTAATTGTCTGTTTTCCCTTTCTGCTTGAAATATACAGTTGCTTGCTTTTGCAAAAAACCTGATGTATTCTATGCGTAAATACTCATGGATAACAAAATATATTATTATTATCAGTAGATAAGTAAATTATTTTGCTTTTCCCTCCAAGTATCTAAATGCTTATGGCTGTTTTATATTTAGAGTTGGATGTGCCATTGTGCCTTCAGAAGTAACACACACAAACTGTGAACATGTTTTTGAATAAGGTAATGCAATGTGAAATCTTATGATCCAGAAATACTTCCCTGAGATCATTTTCCTGCCTTTCGACAGTTCTTATTCAGAGAACACTTAAATAAAAAATGCCTTCTGACCTCTAGTATAAGGTTGAATTTCTTCTTATATGCTTGTGTTTCATTCAGTTAATTGTTTTCTGCTAACATGAGTGAGATCAAGTTACTTTAACATTCCCCAAAATAAAAAGTCTGCACATAAAAGAAAACTTGCATGGTGGATGAAAGGTCTGTTAAATTTCTGTAGAGTTAAAAAGCTCAGCAGAAACTATTCACTGAGTTTGCAGAAAGAGAACAATCATTCCTACAGTTGCAAGTTTCTGAAGTAAAAACTTCCCAGCAAATAGTGAGAATCAAGCCTGCAGGAACAAACAAGCAGATTGCTAAACTTGTAACCACGTTAGTTAATAAATCTGTTAAAGCAACTTGTTACTTCAGACAGCTGGTTATGTGGAGTAGGATTGCATATGTGGATGAGATCACACGATTCACACTACCTAAAATCTCCTCAGTTCACACTACCTAAAATCTCCAGAGCATAGTAAAATGATTGAGTTATGCAGCACTTTCACTTCTCTAGGAGGCTATATTTATCAAAGTAGTTCAACTTTAGTAACTGAGAAAGCAGTGTGGTCTAAGATAGTGTCACTACAATTCTGATACTTGGAACCACCTTGCTATCTCATATGCTCACTGCCTCTCCTCAGAGATACTCGTTTATTCTTATCTGACATGTCATACTAGGTGAAGGGTAGACTGATAAACTTCAGGAAGGACTATTTATCTTTTAAGACAGTGCTGCCACAGTACTATCCTGAAGCTTAATAAAACCTTATTGTTCCTCATTTATCCCGGAGCTGCTACCATATCCTCTTTCACACATTATTTATTAGCTTCACAAAATGAGTATTTTTACTCTTTTGCATGATAGACTATCCATTCTCCTGGGCACTTTATTAATTTTCATAGCTCACGGTATCTAGTTCGAGTTTGTCTGTCTCAAACATGTAAAAATATCTGGCCAATGTTCCAAGTCCCCGTCTGTTACAACTTCTCATTTGAGCAGATCCAGGTGCTTCAGATTTTTTTTAGTTTTCAAGAAAGGAACAGACAAGTACATGTTTTCCTTCTTTCTTCTACATGTGCTGGGCTGGAAAGAAAATGTAGAAAAATTATAAATTAGAAACTGTATTAAACAACCAAGAAACACAACATACATTCAACATCAAAGCAGTTTTTATTACCTCTATTTTGATAAAGAAAAAAATAATAAAAATAATAAAGGTCTTATGGAATGATTCACCATATAATTTGCAGGTCAAACATCCAACTAGAAAAACTGTAAGAAAGAAGAAAAGCTACTGTTATCCATAGCTGTTAAAAAAATTAGGTACACAAATATTAACTACAGGTAGGGTTGTATCTCTGTGGTGTGCTTAAGTGCATAGATGATACCTTTAGATACATACTTACAGAGTAAAAGTGTTTTTCCATATAATATGTGGGAAAGAAGCACCTGGGGTTTTTTTATTTTGTGTTTTTAATAATATTTTGTGTTTGTAACAATATTTTTTTTTTTTTTTTATTTTGTGTTTATTTTTATTTTATGATTATCTATAGAATTTACCTAATTAAATTTTACTAAAGCATCAGTTTATCAAGTCTTGGTATTATAAATTATGCTGTCCATACTTTAGTTTCATTTTAGTTGATAGCCCATTTACATGACCTATGGCTGCTAACAACTCCTGTATTTCCACTTGTATTTCTACAGTAGCACTACCCGTATCTCTTTTTGCAAGGTGCTTTGTGACAGTCTTTGACAATTCTCCAAGCAGCTGTAGCTCCCCGTGTGACAGGCACAACTTGTTCTGCAGGTCTGGCTGGCTTCTATTCATATTTGGGTCTGAACAATTGAGAAGCCAATCACTTATTCAGAGAAGAGGGGTCATGTTTTGCATTTCAGAATGTCTAAATAAACACGCTATAAATGTTTTATGAATGAAACAGTCATATTTTATTTTTAGAAAAATACAGATTTAATATACTAAATACTGTTTTTAAAAAGTCTACTATTTTAAGGATGCAGAAAATTAAAAATAATAAAAAATTATCTATGGTTTCATTTTTCTCATGGGCTTGCAACACAAAGGGAACTTTTGGTTCTAACAGAGTCTTTTGATGTGAATTTTTCCTTAGATTAATTCCAACTTGTTTTTTTCATCCTTTGCAGTGAATATGCTAATAGAATTTACTGAATACAGCTCTTTTTGTAAGCTTCTGCATTTTTCCTTTACTGTAAGCTGTAAATCAATAGTAACTGATTCCTGGGGCCAAATATGTTGGCAGCAGCTTAATCAACTTGTGTCCATGTTACTTTCAATGTCACCTCTAGCCATAAGGCAGTAAATTCTTTCAGAGCATTTTTCTTTGAACTGTTCCGCTATATTTTCTCTTTGTTTGTTTTAGAACATAATTCTGGCCCTTTCCCTCACAAAGTGCTTTTAGTCAGCAGTTTTAGAGAGTGCCTCTTTCCTCCCAGCCCTACTTGTCTTCATGTATTTCCTTTATATTTCCCCCCTAAGAATTTGTACAAGTCCTTTTTGGCAAGATTGGTATGCTTGATATTAATAGACATTTTATGATTGCAAAAACCGTACTAAGACTGAGGTAAAGTACTCCCTATTTCTGCTATGTGTGCCTATCTGTGTCAGATACCTGGAAAAAATACAACATGAGGAAAATTTTGTAAAATCATCAATTGGAAATATTACTTTGGAGAAGAAGTTATGAAAAGAGAAATAAATAAATAGGAATATTCTATATTCACAAAGACAAACATCTAGTAAGTCTTTCCTTTGTGAAGTCATATTGTTGTTTGTAGTCTAGAATTGTTTTGTGCACCAGGTCATCAACAACAACTTCTGAACATCCTAATTTGAAAGCTTAACCGTAACAGGCTGATGAACACAATTACTAAAAAAAGCATTTCCCTAACAAAAAACTTTAATCAGTCACCTGGAAAACTGGATGTAACAAGAAAGATGCCCCATCAATTCCTCAGCAGACAGGAGTGCCACTGTCTTAAATTTATAAGGTTATTTATTAATATAATTGCAGAATATGAAAGTGATACAATTATAATGATTTTAAAAAGTCCTACATGTATCAATGCTAGCCGAGAGTCAGCCTTACAGTCACCTTGTTAAGCGTAGTCCCTAAAACTCACTACAAAAATATGGGTTTTTTTCTGGCAATTCAACAGAAGCATCTATCTTAGAAAGGAACTTGTAAGGAGGAGCCACTCATACATCAAATAGTAAAGCCCACTGACATTATTGTTAGAGAAGATCCATAATATGTAGCTTGGCCTTTTTTTTTTTCTTTTTTTTTCTTTAAACCTTCTTTCTTTTAAAAACAAAAGTAGATCCTTGTCATAGGTGGGACAAAGTAAAGAAAACTGTAGATTAGTTTCGGAATTTATAAGATGGTGCATTCTGAAACTAGGCTATTCTACTAAGCTGTTCACCTTCCTAGATGGGATCTAGACTTATATTTGTCAGATCTAGCCTTCTCTTCCCCAACTGAAGAGACTGTTTTCAGTCAGGCAAAAAGTCAGGTTGGCTTCTGTTGTGGCACCTGTTTGCACTTACTAGTCCCAGGTGTTACTAGTTACGCTCCAGGATATATCCAGAGAAATCTCCCTGATTGCACAGATCTTCTGCCACTTCCCAGACCTCTTCTTCAACAGACACCTTCACCTCCTTTCCGGGACTTGAGGATCAGAGTTGTCTCTGTCTAAATAGCGTATGTGCAGAACCTACGAACAGCCTTCTAATTCATAATTCTCTCTCATTTTTTGTTATTTGAAGGATTCAGGACTTGTTTCCTTAGCTCACATTTTACCCAAAATGTATAGCCAGCCTAAGCCAATTTTAGCTAGCAAGCAGTTTTCTGCTTGAGAAATCAGAAGTTCAATTTTAAACATTTATACACACAATTACCTGATCCCTGTCATTGTTCACATTTTTTTTTTTTGCCTACTACAACCTCCAAGCAATTTGTTAATTTTGAGTATGAGGTTCAGGTGTATGCAGTTACTAAAGTCATCTAACATTTAGGCAGATATAATTTTCTGATTTGACTAAAAGTGTCAAATATTAAGATTTTTTTTTAAGTGGTAGCCTACTTCCTTTTGATCACTCCAGTTTATGATCCCAGCATGTAACCTAAGTCATCTTATAATAGAAGCTGAAAGCAAACAAGTAAAATTAGTAGCTCAGGAATCAAGACCTTTTCCTGAAATATACCCTTTGTCCAGTTCAGTTTATTTAATTTAAACCTGTTTCTTCCACACTTAACACAAGTACAGGAGTCAGGTCTGCCAAAGCTTCCTGAAGATTGCTTTAAAGATGTCTTTCTCACTAGATTTCCATTTAAATGCACTGAGAAAGCAAATATTTCTCAAGGTTTATTTTTTAAAAATATAGCTTTCCTGAATATGGGCTGGAAAAAACTGCTGCAATACACAGTTATTCTAGATATTGTCACACAAATCCTGTATTTGGGAAGGCACAGAAGAATTGTGCGTATAGAAAATAATATGTAAACAGAAACATTCTCAAGAAATTACTGGTTTAATTGCTTTAATTCAGCTTGAAGAAGAGAAGGCTCAGAGGATCTCATCAATGTCTACAAATGTCAGAAGGGAGGATGCAGAGTGTAGTGAGTGCTTGGCTACCAGAACGTCAATCAGCTGCTCTCTTGCAACCCCTTTTTAATGGGGCAGAGGAAGAAAATAAGATGGAATAACTTGTGGATTGAGATGAAGACAATTTAAAAGGGAAAGCAAAAACTGCGCATAAAAGCAAATATAAAATGGAATTTTATTCACTGTTTTCCATCAACAACAAGACACTCATTCACTTGTTAGGAAAGAAAGGCTTCTACATGAGTAGTAGTTTCTTGGGAAGACAAATAATCACAAAAGTCTCCGCATCCTCCACTTTTCCCTCAACATTTATGATTATGTTGTAGGCTATTATATAGTGTGTGGAATACCACTGTGGTCAGTTTGGGTCAGCTGCCCCAGCTGTGACCCTTCTGAGCCTCTTACCCATCCCCAGCCTACTGGCTTTTGTGGGAGGGAGAGGTTGGAGAGAGGTGAAGTGAAAGTCTTGATGCTGTCCATTTAAGCGTTCAGCAACAGACAAAACACTGGTATGTTATCAACACTGGTTTAGCCCCAAATGCAGAAACCAGCACCACAGGGGCTGCCATGACAAAAGCTAACTCCATCCCGGCCAGACCCACCACGAGAATACAGAGACCGTGGTATCCAGGGACAGGACAGAAGGCAATGGTCAAAACAGGAAATACAGGACGTTCTATCTGCACATAAAGAAATTATTTTTTAATGTTCTGGAAGCTAAACAAAACTACAAGCCGTCCTTGGAGGAATGCAAAAGCTGTCTAGACATGTGTAAGAACCCAAAAACTTGTTTTATGAGTCTCTTAAAAGAGCTTACTGTTTGTTCATGTACTTTGAGTTAGATGCACTACAGAAACACCAAGATATTCTCAAGAGGTCAAAAAAATAAAAAACTTTACTGGCAACTTCAGAAGATCAGAGAACCTTGGCAAAAAGCTCAGAGCAGCATTCAGTCAACATAAAACATTCCACAAAGCACTAACCTAGCCCATTTCAACTAGGAAAACTCCCAGCCCATCTGATTTTAAGTTACTCAAAATTCTGAGAAGAGGGAGTTAGAAAAAGAAAGAGAGAAAATACATAGAAAAGAACAGGTATAGCTACCACTCCTAGTCCCGGCGGTGTTCAGCTGATAGAAATTCCAAGAAGAGGTAAAGCCAAAACATGAACTTGCCTCATGTCATAGTTTAAATATCCTTTGGCTTTCCTGGGCCCTTCTCCCAGGTGGGACTTCTACTCATCTGGCCACTCTGGGACTAGATGGGGGCTCCAGAGGCAGGTGTGGAGCATTGTGGATTGACGGCCACTGCCAGGCAGGGATACAGACCTGGGGAGTAGGGTGTGCAGAACGGGGCATGGCCTTACTGGGGCAAGGTCCGACCTGCCCCTTCCCCTCACACACACAGCCTAAATGTCTCCAGCCAGCAATCCCTCCAGTCTCTCACATGTTCCTCAGACACCTGCTCTGGGTGGCCCAGCCCAGCTTGAGCAAAGGAATTGAACAAGATGATCTCTGGAGATCCCTTCCAACCTGAAACATTCTGTGATTCTGTCATAGTACATAAAGGTAACTTACTTTTAGTAGGTGCTTCGTAAATATATGTAGAACCTTCAAGACAGCATACCAAAGGGGAATGTTATTGTCTATAACATACCATTATTTTATGTTACTTTATCTTAATTTCAAATAAAAAGATACAAGACACAGGCCAAAGAATTACAATGACCAATCAATTCATCATAAACAATGTGACAAATGGGTACCTGCCTGTATATCATAGAAGTGTTGGATGGAATGAAAGAACTTTTGTGGGCTCATTAGTATGTCAAGGTCACAATGGTAGATCTAATATTAATTTATTTCTTTTTTCATAAAAGTTTTCTACAGGTAATAACAACTCACATGGAAATATAGACAAAAACTTTATGGAGAGATTAAATGGAATTTTCACCTTACAGTAGTGCACACATGAGACACTTTCAGCTTGATTATACAGGATTTTCCTTAATGAAAGCAGAATAAACTCCTTTCTTACTAGATATACTGACTTGATACATGTGGAAAGTAAAATCATTCTATTATGATGTACACCCTATGAACAATTACGGAAATATTATTGCTGTAATTCTGTACTTATGTTCAAAAGAAACCATACCAGATGTGAGCTGACATTATTACTAAAATCAAAGCAAAATTAATAAGCAAACAGAATAGGAAATACTTTTCAAAAGCACTCACACATTCCTTAGCATAATGAAAAAAAAGCCATCTTTGAAAGTACTGGTTCAAAAAAGTCCTAAATTCATGAATATGAATATTCTTACTCATCTATATATAATCTACTGTTTTAACTAAATAATTATCTATTTGTTGGGGTATTATCAGTTTTACTATTCTCTTGCCGTAGGTATCTTACCATTTTATTCAGTACCAGAATAGTCAGAGGCCTAGGTGACACATCTTTTTATAAATTGTGTTTTTTTCTTTATTCTCTTTAAATACAAACCTACCTTTGTTTAGATAAAAGTCACAAAGTAAAATGGTCACATTAGTGTTTTAATTGAACTGAAGAGTGCTTTTGAGCAGGATTTCCATATCATCTCTTTACTTAATTTTGGTGTTCGCTGTGGATTAACCTTGAATCCTTGCAGACTTAATTCCCTTACAAATGAAACCAAACTCGAAGAAGTGTTCTAGAACTGAATTTAATGCACAGCAACTGCTAAAGAGCTTTCAGTCCATGGCACCACAGTGGAAATATTCAGGTTAAAGATGCCATAACACATATAATGTGATGTCTACTGATGTCTACACAGTCTGTTAAAGGTAGATGATACCTTTAATATTTGAAAGCAATTTGTTTTGCAGATCATGGAATAAAACACAACATGCTTCATAAGAATGAAACTGGATTCTGAGAATAAAGTATGTAAACTTTGCTTGATTTCTGCTGACACAGAGCTACAATTTTCTATGGTGAATTTAATTTAATTGATCATAATCAAGCAGAAAGAAAATGAAAATTTTAAAAGGGACCCTGCTAATTACAGCTCAGTATAATGAATAAGGGCTTCTCACTGCAGTAAAAGGCCTTTATTTTGACTATTCTACAGTACATGGAATCTCCACAGTATCTATGTAGGAGGAATGTAGTATCTATGTAGGAGGAACCATCTGCAGTATATGGTGTTCAGCTATTCTAACATTTTTTACTGATGAACATATACATGCAACATAATGAACCTGAGATAAAAAATATTGTTTGGCAGAATTTATGATAACATAATAAGGTCATAGGAAAAAATCCAGTTTTGAATAACTTATCATTACAAACTGTTTGGAACAGGCAAATTGGACAGTGAACATAGGTCACTGCAAGTAATTAACTACTTTTTAAACAGTAACTTCAGTTTTATGAGGATTCATTACTGTATTTGTGTTAAATGTTTGTGCAGCTCAAAAGAGTTTCTTCGTGTTTGACCAGACAAAGACCGGATGATGTTTAGACGTACCAGCACTTTGAAGTTAAGGCTACTGTCCCTTTGTATTGTGTCCTCAGAAAACATCAAGCACTCGTGAAAACAATGAGTAACCTCAATTTAATTCTGCAATTTTGTTACTTTCAGATACAGACATTGCAGTGATTGTCACCACAGGAGCAGAAGACAACTTCTTCTCCCGGGTGATTATTTTATAATGCAGATCATAATTTCTATCACTTTTTCATTACATCTTAACTGTTCTGTCTCGCTTGGCTGCATCCAAACCCTTAATGAAAGTTGCAGCTGTTTTTGCATAAAAGAGCCTCACTACAAAGACGTCTGGTTGCATGCCAGAGTTCTGTGTATTCCAGCCATTCAAAGACTGAATTCAAAGTCTTAAGGCTAATCTAAAAGTGCAGCTATGGAGTGCTTAATTAGTCAATAGACAGATGACAATGACTTTTTTCTTTTTTTTTCCCCTCCTAATTATTATGCACATTAATAAGCAAGCCATAGAAAACCTGGGAATAAAAAAAAAAAAAAAGACATTCCTTTCTAAGTTTCTGGGCTTCTAGTTTTGAAGTATCTCATTGACATTGCATTTGATCTGAATTCACAACCAACTCACACTGACACCTGGATCAGAGTCTCCTTAACAGTTTTTACCTCTAAACATGTTATTCATAGCAAGTGAGACAAAGAAGAGAAAATGCACAGAAGCCAAAGGAAAACGAATGAGAGAAGAGTAGGTGAAAAAATTTGAAGGAGAGCTCCATGATTTTTTTTTCCTAATTCATCTTACTTGCTCAGTGTAAAAATCTAAACCTAAAAGACAGTTCATCACAGCTGCAAGAATTAGGGGCTTGTTTATTAAGCATCATACTTACAATTTCCCTATTAAGTGGGTTGTTTGCAACCATATTAACAAACACACAGAAGCTGTGAAAATCTGATTTTTGAGTAAGACTTATATTTGCATAAATCCCTAATGGATTGACAAAGGGTCATTATGAAGTATTTTATTTGAAAAAAAATTTGAAACACAGTGAGTAGAAAAGTATATTTTACTCCCAAAAATCAATATTACCTGATTTGTGCCTTTAACTGTCATTTAAAAACTCCCATGTATAAGAGAACCTTTTCTCTAAGTACAGTCATACATATGCATGAATCTCTCCATTATCCGGCAAACATTTCAGACTAATTTTCAGTGCTCTTGAATTAGCTTCCTAAATTCATAATTTATTAATTTTTTGTTTGTTTGTTTTGGACTGATTTCAGGTGGGAAAGGATCCACACTAGGTCCTCAACTGAAACTGAACTACAATTCTAGTGTGTGGATATTTCTACACAGCTAATGCTGATAAAACTTAGAGTGATATACCTGCACGGGCAAATCAAGGCCACCACCACATTATACTCTAGGGTGTGATTTGTTGACTTTAAGGTGTTATACTCTAGAGTGGCTGATTTGTTGACTTTAGACTGTATATGGACTGAAGAACTCTTTGGTATGTGAAAGTGGATGAGATGAATTCCTGCCATGGTAATTAATAGAATGGGACCTATGGGTATATATTGTGTACATGTACTTTGAATTACAGTGGTAGGGAGCACTATGAATCAATAGGAATAAAACTATTCCCTTGTTAATGACAGGTGTACTAGGAGACTAATGATCCATTCCCCAATGCTTTTGAAACCGAACTGTGAAAACAGGGTGGCTTCATGTAAATAGAAAAGATTTTTAGCCATTCTAGACCTTTAAAACTGCCAGCAATTAATTTGAGAGAGAGCTCTGAGCCAAAGCCATATAATGAATATTGTAATATTTTAAATAAAACGTTTGAATTTTGGTGTCTAGGACCATGCCTTGTCATGTTTTTTACTACTAATGGCTGAAGTCATTATATGTTTTCCTTCAGTCAACATGCACAAGCTCAACTGAAATAATCATAGTTACCTTCAACACAGGTATGGAGCTTGCCACAGTTATTTTATCCTCCCACAAACCCTACAAGAATGCTGTGGTTTTGTCCATAATGAACTAATTCTTAAATTGTTAAGTAGTCAATGAATCTTTAACTTAAAAAATTGCTGCCTTTCTTAAAATTAAACGTATGTATATAAAATATATCACCACCAACAAGAAGTTCTTCAAGTTATTGATCTGCATCATTAACTGTCTTTCTGGCTATCAAATACTAATGCCTTTGTCAATCAAGAAATGTAAAAAGTATTATAGTAAATAGTAAAAGAAACAGTAAATATTACGTTATACAGTTTTGTCAAACACTCTGTTTTGGATAAAACATATAGTAATTATAATGAAGCAATATTTAATGTGAATAAGTGTTTCTACTCCAATCTGCTTTCCCCTTTCTTCTCCAGTTAAAATCTATTCATCATACATGTACTAAAAAACCCCCAAAATATAAAGAACTTCTGTGGGAACTCTAACATCATCACTATGACTGTTGCAATTTCATATTCTTTTTTAAATTATTCCCAGACAAGATCAATTTTTATGTGTTATAGTTTTTTTAAGTTTCTCCAAAAAACAGATAATTTAATTATTTATCCTCTCATTAGCATGCTTGTTAATATTAAATACTAAATGTGCAGTTATTTTTGTTGCTTGATGGTGATTTTCACACCTTTTGATTATTTTTGTTCCCCTTTGCTTATTATCACAAGTTTATAAGACCCCAATTATCTTTAATTCAATGCCTCAAAAACAGATCCTTTATTTCAGTTATTTTTAGAACATGAAAAAGGCAAGATACAAGAAAGCAAAACAGATTAGCCTATATTTCCACATCTGTATGAGAAATAAAAAAAGGAAGAACACTTTGAAATCTCTGTTTTCGGTAAGCATGTATTATCACCAAATAAATACAAAGTTGTATTTTTTAATCTGTTGTGTGCTTGGTTTGTTTTTTTGGTTGGTTGGTTTTTGGTAGAGGTGGTTTGTTTTTTTAATCTCTGAAAGAGAGGCTTTCCAGAAACTGTAATGTATTACATAAGTATAATAAATAAATACATAAATACAGAAATTTAAATTTTGATTCTTAATAGAGTCAAAATAATGCATGTATTATTTAACTAAGTTTACTATTTAATTATTTAATTTTGTGATTTTTAATTATATGCCGCTATTTCCATTTCTCTCTCTATGGCTTTTCCCAAAATGCTGCAGGTTGCCTGAAGCTATTCCAATCTTCAGTGTAAGATTTTGACGTTTTTAGGATGGGCTTATTAGACATTCAGGTGAGAGACTGCATTGCAACACATTCTGTCAATCTCAGAAGTATTTTATGAACACTGTTGTTATGCATCTTCGCTTTGCAGAATAAAAATTACCAAACTTGATAAGCTTACTAAAGACTTAAGCTACATCTGAAAGTAAGAACTATGAAAGAGTTGAATCTTTCACAGGTCAATAAACCAATATTTATATGTACAATATCCTTTATGAATCCAAATTACTAGTTAAAAGGCTGGATTAATATTGCTATACTGCTTCTTGTAGCTGCTGCTATATGTTCAAATTTTGCCAAGGAATAGATATAGTATTATTCAAGCAAGCAAATTCATTTATTAAGCAATATTCTGAATAAGGTCAGAAAATTGATACTGTAATTTAAGAAGAATTTTAATATGTGCAATGCCTTTAAGGTCTAATAAAAATGTTTTCTATTTTCATTATATTCTATAATCGTGAGTCCTTTCTCTGCCTGCATTGTTTAGATCCCTCTAGTCTCCTCCTCATTCTGCTGCCTATCCATTCTCAGGAAAAAAACAGTATTCAGCAGTTCTGCCCATTGCATATGAAAACTGTTCATCTCTTCTATTTCATCTCAGTTGTCAGTTATGGCAAAGCTTAGACAAAGCCTCTAAACTTTTCAAAATATCTAAAAATCTGAACAAAGACAAGACTTTGACATACAATGAAGTAGTGCAGCATTTAATGTAAATCTACTGTTGAATGAATATTATTCAGAAACTACTCATTTGGCTAAGTTGATACACTTTCTTTCACAGCTTCCACAATCTCAAAAATAAAGGCTCACAGATAGAAGGTAATTTATCACCATATATTTGTGTGATAATTGTTTCTTCTTATTCTGTTTTTTAAAAAATAATATTTCTGTGGAAAAGAAAAAGAAAATTTTCTGAACATGCTATGTGAAAGCTTTATCCTGCACCATCCACATTAGAGTAACTTAGTAGTAAACAGTAACATATTTTGAAAGTTTCAATGTCTTTTAAACAGCTGTTACAGTTGCAAATACATATCTAATCTTTAATAGAAACAGTAAGTTTGGAAAATGCCTCCAAGATCTTTGACCAAACACCATCATGTCAACTAAACCATAGCATTAAGTGCCAGGTGCAGTCATGTCTTAAACACTTCCAGGAATAGTGACTCTGCTGCTTCCCTGGGCAGCCTGTTCTAATTCTTGACAACACATCAGTGAAGAAATTCTTCCGACTGTCCAACCTGAACCTCCCTTGGCACTGCCTGTGGCCATTTCCTCTTGTCCCATCGCTAGTTGCCTGAGAAAAGAGGCTGTCCCTCACCTGGCTACAACCTCCTTTCTGGTAGTTGTAGAAAGTGAGGTCTCCCCTGAGCCTCCTTTTCTTCTGTCCAAACACCCCCAGCTCCCTCAGCTGCTGCCCATATGACTCACTCTCTAGACACTTCCCCAGGCAACTTCTGTTGCCTTTCTCTGGACACACTCCAGAGCCTCAATGTCCTTCTTGTAGTGAGGGACCCAGAACTGGACACAGGATAGAAGATATGGCCTCACTGGTCCTGACTAAAGAGGAACTAATCAGTTCCCTACTCCTGATGGCCGCGCCATTTCTGACACAAGCCAGGATACCATTATGTCCTTCTTGGCCACATGGGCACACACTGACCAATGTTCAGCCAGCTGTTGAGCAGCAGCCCCAGGTCCTTTTCTGCTGAAGAGCTCTCAAACAGCTCTTCCCCAGGCCTGTAGTTCTGCATGGGGCTGTTGCAACCCAAGAGCAGGACAGAGCACTGCACCTTATTGAACCTCACGGGCCTTGGCCCATTGATCCAACGTGTCGAGAACCCTCTGCAGAGCCCTGCTGCCCAACACTCCCACCCAGCTTAGTGCTGTCTGTGAACTTACTGAGGGTGCACTTGCATTCCCTCATCCAGATCATTGACAAAGGTATTAAGCAACACTGGCTCCAGTAATGAGCCTTGGGAAACCCCAGCAGTGACTGGCCACCGACTGGATGTAGCACATTCATCACCACTCTCTGGGACAGCCATCCAGCCAGTTTTTTAGCCAGTCAAAAAGAGCACTGTGCAAGACATAAGCTGACAGTTTTTCCAGGAGAATGACATGAGAGACAATATCAAAGGCTTTACCCTGAAGTCCAGGTAGAGAACATCCATAGCCTTTCCCTCATCCACTAGGTTGGTCAGCTGGTCATAAAAAGAGATCAGGCTGGGTCAGCAGGACATGCCTTTCCTTAACCCATGCTGGCTGGGCCTGATTCTCTGGTTGTCCTGGTTGTCCTGCAGTCAACATAATCTGTTGCATAGTCTTATGCCTAGAGGTCACAAGGACAGGTCTCTAACTAACCAGATCCTGTGGGGTTTTATGTCCAGTGCTTCATGTTAATTAAAAGCAGAGTCTCTGTGGATATCACTCTCAGAGAAATTACTTACCATTCTACCATAGCAATATGTTGTAAAGACTTTATTATGAATGTATAATAATAAGGAAAAGGTTACAAGTGTCAGCAGATTCAAATCTGGAACTGTTTGTGAGAAAGAAATCAGAATAGATAATCCAAATCCCCTGTATAGCTCTATCATGTCTATTTTCCCCTTCATATCATTATCAACTCAGCTTCTGCACAACTCCATGTAATAGCAGGTAGTGCAACACATAGGGGTATCCAAACTAGAACCAAACCTGGAGGCTCAATACCAGACCAACTACATCATTAAATTTATGTGGGCTAGAGAAACTTATGCAAACCCAAGCATTTATTGATATTCTAATTAAAGAATTAAAATCAAAGAAGAATTTTTGTTAGTACAGTTACAGTGACAGTAACAATTATAGAGCAGTATATCCAATTACTGGTCATTCCCCTTCATGATACCATTACAACTGATCTAATTGAATAGTATCTGCCTGTTTCTTTGGTGCTATTCTTACCGTACCATTCATTTTTGTTGAATGAAAGAAAAAAACACAGCAAAGCCCAAACCAAAGCAATCCCAAACAATCAAATAAACAAAGAACCCAATACACATCTGCAGATGATAAGTCATTTGTATTCCCAAGTTCTTTACGAGAAGGGAAATGATGTCATTCTCACTCCATTGTCTGTTGAAGTACATATATGCGCTAAAGCTCCTCTTTTCTTTATTAGTCCGTAATCCATGATTTTAATGTAAGTGTTGTATATTATATGTGCATTGGACATAGTTTCTTTTGTTATCTCTAAAACTGGTCCTAGCCAAATTCCAAGGTAGCATTCCTTTAATGGCTAGTAGCTGACCACTGATGATTTCTTTAAAGCCCTGGGGACTCTGTTCTTATCTTTTGTGAAGACATTCAGGGTGTATATCCTTATATTATTACTCTAGAGTCATAGGTAATTAATTTTCCCCAGAATAAGTGCTGCTTATTATTATCTTTCAATAATAATATTAATAGAACAGAGCTAGCAGCCATTAACTACAGGAAACAAAAAAAGTTGTTATAACAGTAGGTGTTACAAGAAAAAATTATGCTAAGATAACCTGAAATAAATTAGATAATATACAGTTAGCTTTTCAGCAACTGTTTTAGAGATTGACAAAACTGTTCCAGGTAGGCCAAGTTCAACACAAAGTAAGCTGGATCAGTTAAAATTCTGGGACTTTATGGACTTATTGCAAGGCTGTGGCCTGTTGCTAGTATGGTAACATACTCTCTGTGCACCAGAGGACAGCAATTTTACATTTGTCCCATTGAATATGCAATGATAAAGAGCTGTATTTCTCCTCGAAGAAAAGGCTGGAGGGAGGGGGAAACATTTTTTTCTGTTTTCAGAGAGAAGATCCCAAGATATTGAATTGATAGAATGCATTAAATTGTTGACAACAGAAATCAGCTCCTGACATTGAAAACACTGGAAGAGTTCTAAAAACATAACCCATTTTTCTAATTGCTACAAAGCAACATGGCTCCACTGAAATCAGTTAAGTGCAATGTTTGACAGGAGCTGAGAAAAACGGAAACATACTTCCATATGCAAAGCCAATTTTTTTGTTGAAACCTTAAGACTAATCAATGATTATTGGCCTACATTTAGTTGTTATAGGACAAGAAGAACATAAAATGTTAAAAAATAGTATTAAAGGCTCTGCACTTTGCTTTTCTTGATTGAAATTCTACTTTATAGCCAAATATATGGAGTATCTTACATAAGTTGGATAATTATTTAAATTTTTCTTTATTGATCTCAAAAATTGCTTTTGCCCAGCAATCAAGTCTACATTTTCTTATATGACCACTGGTGTGTTATTTATAGCTATGGGATCTCCTTTATAATCCTGTGCCTTCCTTTTCATATCACATCATATGTCTGCACCCTTTTACACTGCACTGTGTCCCTTTCAAGACTGCCGTTGTTCTATGATACCTGCATTTATATTGCTACTATCATTAGTGTGATAAATATTTTCTTCTATACAGGATAATTACTTTCTACTACCATCTATAGAAGAAATATGCCACGATTATATAAATCTAAATTAAAACTAAGAAACTGAGTAATAATTAACTTCATTTGTAAACCAATGATATAGTTAAACAAGTTAACTGTATTCATAGAGACTAAGATGAAAACAGACAAAACTGGTAAAGTCTTCAAGCCTTGAAAAGTTGAACAAAGCTGGTTCACTGGTTCCTGCCTGGTATTTTATTCTTAATATTCAAAGATAGACTATAGAATTCTTGCTAGTTCACAGGTTTGTAGAACACATTTTCTAAGGTGTAACCCATCACATCAGCTTGTGGACAGCTTACATGCTTAGCAGTTCTCCAGCTAAAAGTTCTGACCTTGTATCTCAGAACTGTTGTCTGTGGTTCTGTAATAGGCTGGCCTTGGATGAACGCCAGTTTCCTACCATGCTGCTCTAGCACTTTGATCCTCAGCAGGACAAGGAAGAAGAAAATAAGACCAAAAAAACCTCTTCTGGATCAAGATAAAAGCAGTTTCATAAAGCAAAAGCAAGGCTGAGTGCACAAAGCAAAGAAAAAAATAAAAATATTTTATTCTTTACTTCCTGTCATCAAACAATGTCCAGCCCCTTCCAGGGAAGCAGGGTTTAGCATGCATAGGAGTTGCTCTAGAAGACAAATGTCATAATAATGAATGATTTCCTTCCTCCTCTTTTCTCTTAACTTTTATGTCTGAGCGGATGCTATATGGTAGGGAATATCCCTTTTTGTCAGTTTGGGTCAACGATTTCCCCTGAACTCTACTGGTGGGAGGTGGAATGTTGGAGAGACAGCAGTGATGCTGTGGGAGCACTGCTCAGCAGTACCCAAAACACTGCTGTGTTACCAACACCTTTCTAGATACCAATGTATAGCACAGAGTTATGAGGGCTGCTGTGGAGAAAATTAACTCCATCTCAGACAGACTAAATACAGCCCCACATGTTCAAGCTCTGCAGTAATAAGAACTTCAACAGTTACAGGTGAGTGATTATCATCCTATGTTCACAAAAAAAATTCTAGTACTTCGGGATACTGCAGAAGTTTGTAATTCACTCCCACTTCATGCTGGATTCACATACTGCAAACTGTATTTCAAAGCCTGTCAGACTTACAGAAATAACTAGGTCCTGACCCACGATTGTTGAACAGAAGAGTAGTGATTTCATGAAGTGATTTTAAGAGCAATTACTGGAGGAAAGTTCCCTAGGTCATGCTGGTTCTATAAAATCTAAAGGAAATAAAACATAAGAATTCCCTCAAATCCTCTGCATTTCTGGTACAATCCCATAAGTTCAGTGGCCAAGCTGCAGGCTTTTTTCAGGTATCACAATTTCAACTTCTGTTTTATGTTAGCTTTACACTCTTATTTAGCAGTCACGTATTCATGAGTGGTGCTACACAGAAGTAAATGAACATCTTCCCTGAAAACTAAAATAGTAAATTAGAGCATCCTACAGAACCTCCAGTCAAGCACACCTAACAAGATAAGGATCTATATTTAGGCCCAGATATGTAAGAATATGTTCAGTTTGAAAGATCTGCTCTGAAAATGTTCAAAGACCCCTGTTGATATTCAATCTTTAATTGATACTATCTGAGAATGGGAACAAACCACAAATGCTGTTGTGTGAAAACTACATCAGCTAAGTGGGAGTAACAGTACCTTAGTGCTTCTTACTAAGGTAATGTTATTAACATAGTGTTTAGGGACTGGTATTATAAAGGTGATCATTTTGCTTTTATGCTGCTTGTACTAATAAAGCTACTACTGGCAGAAGGAGAAAATATATCTTCTTCAAAAGTAGAGAGAGATAAGAAAATCTAAATCAATCTTGAGCTGAGAATCTGGCCTTAAAGTAGAGCCCAAGCCAGGGTAGGCAATTTGTAAAGTCAAAATATTCATAAGAGTGTTAAGACAACTGAAAACTGTAAACTGGGTCTCAAGGAGATTAATGTCTACACACCTGAGTTCCTCATGGAAGCAGATGACTACACAGGAATACCTCTAGAATACTTCTCTATTTACAGCCTTTTATACAATTGCATCATACAAAAATACAGATTAAAGCTTTTGTATCTACTGAAGAGTATTCCAACACAAAACATGTGCCTTTCTGGATAATTTCCAGAAGTATAAATATACTTTTTGAATAGGATAAGAGAAAGTCATTCTCCACTTTCTTCCGTAAAGCTTTGCAGTGTTATATAAGGAAAAGAATCTGGATTCATAGAGCAAAGGAAAGAATAAATGTGTCTAACAGTACCCTTCTGACTGACACTAATTTAAAATAATGGCTTGTGTAATGCATAGACAGTATTAGGATAAAATGGGAATGAATAGGATGCTATCATTTCCATAAATAGAATGCAAATTTTCACCATCACAAAGGAATTCCTAAATGCTAGGTCATATGGTTCTGTTTCACTGGCTTGAAGGAGAGACTTCCTTTTCTTCTGAATCCATTTTTCCTCTTCCAGATACAGGAATATCATCTATATTTAACTTTAAACTGAATTTCTTTATGAAGACTGTTCTCTAAGCACTTCAGAAAAGTCTATTCTCTAAGCAGTAAGAAACATTTCAACTGTGATTTTAAAATGATTACTGGACTAATCAGTTCCATTCAAGAGTGAAAGGAGCCAAATGGCCTACAGCAACATGTACCTAGCCACTCACACAGTTAAGAGGACTACATACACATGCTAAACCAAACTTGTCTAGGACCTTTGAAATTGCAGGGTATAAGGACATGTTTGCTAGGCTTAGATGTAGCAATAGGCATAAATAGCAACCAGGTGTTTCCAGTGTTTCTGTAAATGTTCCACTTGAGCTGTTCATTTTCAACTTTATAGATGACCTTTTGTTCCTGTTTTTGTTTTACTTTCATCACAGTTAGGCTACTTTGTTATGCATGTAATACCTCAAAAACCAAAATAAAAAAAAAAATTTACAGAGATTAATCTACAGAGCCTTATAGTTTTCTATCCATAATCTCACACTAGAATGGCTTTTCTAAAATTATTTACTGAAAGAGAATTCTAGTTTCCCTGATTTCCCAGTATCCATTCTTAATAGGTGACAAATTATTTGATCTATTTGTGTAGCTCATAATTTATAAAACAAACAAATAAGCATAAAAAACTAGTAGACATGCATAAAATTTTACAGAAGAACAATCTCTTTATTTTCCTATGGCAAAAACCTACCCTTTTAGTGAAGATTGCATTTTATAAAAAATCTGGTACTAGAAGCAAAAAATTGATTGAAAGTTATTTATATTTCAACATGACATTCTCCTAAAGGAAAATCTGGGCTAAAAACCATCACAACAGAAAATTTTGTGTGAAAAAATGTGCACTGTACTTGTGTAAAGAGGCCAGACACAATAGGTAAGTACCTTTACAGGAATCCCTTTGGAAAAGCAATCTTCTTGCTAAGTGCAAAATTAAACAAAAAGTTAGGCTAATGGAACAACTTACGGATATTTTCCCCCTAGAACTGCCATATGAATTAATCAACATACAAGAAATGTTGACTTCTTCATATGAAAGGAAAACTAAGCAGATAAACTGCTAAAAAGTATTTCTACTTATCCTACAGAGTTCTTTGATTCCCTCCCATACTACTACAATGCTTCGGTCTCCAAAGTATCATGGAACAAGCATTTTTTCTATATCAAAGGCTTAAGAAAAAAACAAGGCTCTGACAGTGGCATTACATTAGAAGTTGAGAAGTTTTCCTTATGCTATCAAAATCCTCTGCATTTGAAACCTTGAAAAAAGTAGAACAACTCCCCTCTCCCCCCCAAAATTAAAAAACATAAGTAAAAAAATAAGAAAATGAATAATTTTTAGGTGTCAAGTATCGTTCATAGGTATATGCCTAGAAATTACAGAATGCACTATTGCAGGGTATCATTCTATCACAGTTCATTATAAAGAAACAAGACAAAATTAGCCAGAAGTCCATTTCAGACAGATGTGTTATTTTTCATCATCTTAGTTTTGTTCAGAAAACATAGTAAAGCCTGCTAGAAAGTTGTAGAAATAGTAGTTTAAGGAACTGGAGTTCAAAACAAAATGTTAAATTGCTATAAAGCATATTTGTAGTTCTCATGAATAAAGCATCAGCTCTAAAGAGCAAAGTAAAAAATAGCAGAGCAGAAAGGCAAGGGCTTGATGGTAGAAAAAAAAAGATATTTCCATCTGAACAGATGTTTCTTTGAAAGCTTGTTGCAAATACATTTTGAGAATTTCAGTCAATGAAAATATGGATTTTGCTTAATCAGGTGAATTTTGTCAGAGAAATATAAAATTAAGAAAACAGCCTGCAGCTGAATTATACTTAGCTAGATTTATAAAAAGGTTTGTTCATTAGAAAAACAAGAATATGCAATGATGTTAAAAGTTTCAAACATGAGAAATGCTTTTAGGGCCAGTTTTAATTTCAAGCCAGGCAGTCAAGAGTTAATAAACTGAGGCCATGAAGAGGCTCACTCTAAAATAAAGCAGGCAGAGAAATTTGTTTAAAATAAAGCAGGAAAGGTTCCTGCCCAAAGATCTCTGAACAAGGGTCTACATTTAAGATTATAGAACTCATACAACCACATAATTATTAAGTTGGAAGGAACCTCCTGAGATTATCCGGCTCAGGCGTTCTGGTCAAGCAGTGTTTCCTACAGCCAGGAACATGTCCAGATGAGTTTTGAAAATCTCCAAGGGTGGAGACTCCAAGCCTCCCTGGGCAAACTGTGCCAGTGCTCAGTCACCCCCACATCGAAAAAGTGTTTTCTGATGTTCAGACAGAACCTCCTGTGTTTCAGCTTGTGCCCATGGCCTCTTGTTGCAGTCCACCGCTCAAAAAAGCCGTCTCTGTCTTATTTGTAACCTCCCTTCACATACTGATATATATCAATGAGACTTCCCCCTTCCCTCCAAGCTTTCTCCTCTCCAGGCTAAACTGTTCCACCCTCTCGGCTTTTCCCCAGGGGAGAGATCTTCCAGGCCCTTCAGTATCTTAGTGGCCCAGACCTGGACCCAGCCCTCGGGGTGCATCTCACCAGGGCTGCTCTCTCACCACCCCTGATGTGCTGAACACTCCTAATGCAGAGCAGGATACCGTCAGCCCTCCTTGCAGCAAGGACACATTGCTGGCATAACACTCCATTTGGTGAAGCTACACGAAATCTAGACATAGTTGCAGAAGATACTCTTGGAAAACCTTTCCTGAAAATGACCTCTGAAAGCTCTTATAGATTTATCACGTAGAAAGAGGGATTTTGACTACAGAAAATATTCTGATATAACCTAGGATAAATAGATTTTTCTTTTTATAACTCCATCACGTCGTTAGCCTATAGTCTTGATGCAATTTCCCAGATATTTTGTCTCTTCTGTTTCCACATGATGAACCCCAGTGTAAAACAAAATGCTTTGGAAACTAATTTTTAAGTCTGTGGACAAGGGGGAATGGTTTTAAACTAAAAGAAGCTATACCTAGATATGGCGTTAGAAGGAAATTCTTTAGTGTGAGGATGGTGAGACATTGGAACAGGCTTCCCAGGGATGGTGTGAATGCCCCTTCTCTGGAAGTGTTCAAAGCCAGGTTTGGTGGGGCCCTGGGCAACTTGATCTAATGGGTGACATCCCTTCTCGTGGCAGGGGGCTGGAAATTAGATCTTAAAGATCCCTTCCAACCCAAACCATTCTATGATTCTATGGTGAGTACTGTTAAGCTTAGTACGGTTCTAGATATAATAGAGAAATTATGTCCTGTAAATTGATTCTTACCTCTTCATAATGCTGATAGTATTTGATAATTTTAATGAATGAATCCTACTTGTGGGAAATAATTTACTTTTAAAAGCCAATATTTTCCCTTTGTTGGAGATTTGGTACTCCATTGAAGACTGCTTTTGGTGGAATTTGATGTATGTACTATTGATATGCATTAACGTCCACAGAAATATTTAGGAGACTTTCCAAGGATTGTAATGGGAGTTTGATCCATTCCTTTGTATCTAGAATAACATCATACTGGTAGGTATTCAACAGTTAAAAATAGGACCAAGAGCTCTGGGAAACAGTTTTCAATCCCCTATCTCATCTTCGTGTTATTAACACAGGGATTCTAGGTCAACACTAAACTGAAGATGGTTCTCTTGCTGTGACCTGAAACTCTCCAGGTAAAGGTTAATGGGGAGTAATAACTCTACCTGAGCCACACTTCTGCACATCTATCTTTCTGTTCACATTTTTACCAGGCTGATCACTGACAAAGAAAAGGGACAATGAAAAGGCTCAGATCTCCAAGTCTCTGTGACTCAGGTGGGGATCAAACCACCTGCTAGATGAATAAGTAACACACATGTATGCACACAGGTTTATAGAAAACTCCAGGAGTTTCTAGTCTACTTTACAGGTATATTTAGGCAAAAGGCTTTTGAGATACAATGTTTCCAAAGACATTTTTGGCAGCAACAGCTTCAAGTCATTTTTCAACTGTCTACATGTATGTTAGAGCTGTCTAGTCTACTGTTTTCCCTGTAGGTTTGTCCTACAAGGAAGCTTAATAAATCAAGTTTTCCTCCTCTCCAATGTTATGCTTCAGTCAAATCATTCCTTATTGCACAGGGGCTGTCCTGCACTTCTTCAGTTCGCAGAAAATATATAGGAAAAATTGGTAAACAATAAAATTGTTATCAAAGCTGTAAACCAACTTGATTGATTTGGGAGAGGACACACTAGGAAACTGCATGTTTGACTCTTTTAATACACTAGTTAGGGTTTTCCATTTTATTGCAAATTATCATTTATAAAATCTTGCAATCTTGCTTTACTGATCTTAAAAATTTCCTTTGAAAAATATTCAGTCATTTCTTTCAAAAATAATGTGTACAAATAGGGAATACAGTACAGGTTAATTACCTTGACTAATAACTCCACCAATATCCAAGATTTTTTTTTGTTTTGGCCTGAGAGAAAGGATATGTCTAAATATGATAATTAATTTACAATATCTCTGTGTGATTGATCGTGACTTTTTGCTTCAAAAGACAAACGAACCAGAATAAAAATGTATGAACATTCATTTCTCAAAAATCATGGTCCATAGCTCTATATGAGGTCTTTAATAGCTATTACCATCCACTTGGCACCATAACTGACATTTATAAGATGCTATAGAAGACAGACAAACAGGTAAAAAACCTGACACTGTCATGTAAAACTTTTAGGTCTTTATGCTTTTCTCTTAGTCCCATCTTTGTCCTATCTTTGGAGGATAGAGAAAAGAAAAACGTTTTCAACTCCATGTTTCATCACAGTTATATACCATAAAACAATTATTTGAGTAATTACTTCTTGAATTACTGTCAAAACCTTTCTGTAAATTATGGAAAATGAGTGAATATGAAATATGAAATAGAATACTTTTAAGATCACTATTTCAAGTAAGAAATCAGAACTAACATGATTGTGAAAAAAACATAGAATTGCAAATACTGTTTCTGAGGTCCTGTTTGATGTTCTTATTTCTTAAAAAAGACTTAAGTCAAAATGAAAGATATAGAGGAGATCTTTTAAGAGAATTCACCTAAATTAAATTTTAAAAATTATTTTAGAGATTTAAAATTAAAATAATAAATTTTAAATGGCTTTAGAGTTACTCGCTCACTCCTTTTTCTTACCCTTTGCCTCAGCATTTAATGCTGATCATGACATCATCTGGTGTGGAATAGCAATCCAGGTCAGCTGTCCCAGCTATGTTCCCTTCCAGCCCCCTGCCCAACCCCATCTGACTCGCTTTGGCTGGGGAGTAGGGCAGAGTAGGGAGGAGAGCACATTTTGCAAGAACTACTCAGAAACAGCCAAATTATTGAAATTTTACCAACACTGTTTAAGCAAAAAATCTAAAGCTCGTCATCATAGGGGCTGGTATGAAGAAAATTAACTTAATCCCAGGCACATTGTGTACATCAGGACGTGGCAGACATTACTGTACTGAACTACAAAACAACAGAATCTCCTAGCAATGATTTGAACCCTTCTGTTGGTTTATCCATTCACTGTGTTCCATCACAAAAAAAACTTGGTGAAAATATCTCTCAATAAATGATTTCTTAGACTCATAAATTGAAGACTTCAAAGATCCATAGCATGTAGTCTGCAAAAGTGTGTGTTTGAATAAAGTTTTAAAACAAAATTATGAATACAGACTTCTACATCCAGGATTTCTTCATTAGCTTTAGAGGAAATGTGTAGGAGTATAAAGATCCACACTGTGTGCACTGATGAATTGAGTACAGCTTAAAGAACCACAGAATAAAATCAATATGAACACAAGTTCTGAAAAAATGAAATATTAATAACTGAGAAATAGATTCTAAATTTGATTCATGTACACACTATATGGTCATTGCAGAGCTATAGCAGCTTTCCCAACTTTTTTCTTTTAAGTCCAGTGAAGCAGGCAAAGTCTGCTTTCAATACAAAGACAGGAAAACAGGATTCACTATCTTGAATAATAACATATACTTCAATAATATTTTAGTTTTTATTCTGTCTCAAATAATTCACAGAAGCTGTTGGGCGTGAGGGAGAAATAGCCACTAATGGAATATACATCATATACCAGCAACACTGCAGGCATTTCCAAAATAAACACTGCATTTGACATCAAAGTCATAGGGAACAATTTGTGACTAAGAGCTATTTAATAAACTCAGTTAAAGAAGAATGTAAAGAATACTTTTCAGAATATCTGAAGAATCTGAAAACTCTTTCAAAAACCCTTTGCCTGATATTCAGTTATCGTTGTGGGCTTTTGAAAGCACTGTAAGAGGTTCATTGTTTTTTCTTTTAAATAAATCCAGTGCATGAAAGCTTCTAAAACTACAAAATATAAAAAAAACCCAAAAACCCAAAGTTAAGAAATGGAGAAGCATTTCCTGAACCACTCTCCATCCTTTGTATGATTTAACAATTAAAAAAAAAAATCCTGAACTTGTAACATCTTGGGTGTTTACGTACATCTCTTTCACAGTCTTGTGAAAATAAGAAAATAAGAATTGAACAGATTTTTGTAGGATTTTGTTTTAGATATGAATTGATATGTTAAATTGTGTAGCAAGAATAAGGAAACATACTTCTTTCTAGAAGACAGTTCCATGTCTGCTGCCTACCTCTTAGTACTTTGAAACATTAAGTTTTATGCTGGATTCGATTGATTTCTTTGATTTTTTTGTTTGTTTGTGGTTGTTTTCAAACTCTAATGCTCCACATTCTCTTGAAGAGAAGCATCGTGACACATAAGCAGTTGGACAAGAAAACATTTTACCAAGATATTTTGTATTTAAAGAGGAATTAAATCTTGTAATGAGGTGATTGGTTGCAGTGCCTCTGACAACAGAACCACATCATCATTCTGACATAATATAGAGTGTATTTATTGAACACTTTTAGTATAGCAATGGATAGCAATATCTCGGCAGGTGGGTTATCCTACATAGGATGTAATACATCCTACAGCCACAGTCCCTGCCCTTCTAGGGGCAGTCCAGGTTAGACCGGCAGCGCAGATCCAGGGGCTCAGGGCACTCACGCTGCCTGCTGGATTCCTATCTGGTGGCCTGGTCTCTGTGTGAAACTGTGTTCCATGTTGGGCTCAGCCTTTAACATGGTGTCTGAGGGCCACATGTGGCATGTTGATCTCACCCAATATCGGGCAACTGTCTCTTTATTACATTATAAACTAGAACATCAGTACAAGGTGATAATGCCCTTGCTAATTAAGTACCCTGAGGCCAATCTCTTACTTACTCTATATCCAACAACAATTTGCAGTTGTCACAGTTTTCATCAGGCTTTCTCTCACCCACTAGTTTTCAGCCTCAAATATGGTACAGATACGTGAAGTCAGCAAACATTACATAACATAAAATGGTGTATCTATCACTTTTTTGTATTCCAGCTCATCTTAAGCTAATCTATTCAGACCCGAAGTCCTTTATTTGAGCAGTGATTTAGAGTAGACTTCATACCAGGTCAATGTTTAAAATGAAATTCGCTACAGCTTTTCTAATGAAAATAAGCCAGCTAACTAGTCAAGACATTACACATATGAGTAGTTTCATATCTTTATGCAGCTAGTTTCATAAGAAACCTTTGTAGCCTTGTCCAATTACATCACTGGAGATAAAATCAGGCAGAAGGGTTCACCCTGGTTTGTCCCAAAACTGTCAGCTATGAGGTAAAATAAGAAATTACATGTGTAAACAAAAATCAAGGTAGGAAAGGATAACCTTTGGTTGTTTGTGATCAGTTCTTCAGTTTGGGGCTGGAGCCTTCGCCGCATCACTTCATGTCTATTTTCCCCTCACCACATCACTTCATGTCTATTTACCCTTTGTGATGTACTTTCACAGTGCCCCACTACCTGAATGTGACAAGTATGCAACGCTACGTTTCTAGGCTCCCTAAGCTTTGAACACTTCTCAACAGCAAATGCTTTCATGTCTAAGACCATTAGGAAAAAACTCAAACAAATTAGAGTATCAGTTATGCATTAGTTAGCTTATATATTGTAAAAGAAAAGGTATGAGGTGTGATATGTGCTCCATGTGACATTGAAGGAAGAAATAAGATCTGTTCTGTGAGCCTCAGCCTGAATGAAGGGAAGTTAGAAAATGCAGCACTATTTCTCAGCATTAAACAACAGATTTTATCACCAAGGTGTCCCAAATATGGGCAAACTTTTGGTCTTGATGGTTTTTAGTAGCTGGCTCACTGCTCTACTTATTTATATAGTTTTCTGATTTCATAGCAGCTTCATTTTCTAATAAATTATTTCAAAGTTCTATAGATTGTAAGTTAAAAAAGTGCTGATCTAACTTAAATTCTGCAATAAACTATATGCAATTCTGAAAGTTTTATATATATAAAAAAACCCAGTTAACTATGACAGCCAGTCAGTACCTACACCTAAAATTAAAAATTTTATTCATATTTGTGACCCATTTATTTTAAGGCTCCCACAGAATAGTTGTCAGATCTCTTTTATTTGTTTTCACGAGTCTACAGACTAATTGAGATTTCTATTAACTTTCTTTTTGTTAAACTCAACATATAGTTTGACTTCTCAAAGACTCATTATTATAGCTTATGTTTTCATATATATTTGAATATTCCCTCAATTTAGTTACATCCTATAATCTATATCAAAGCCATTTCAAAAATTATGATTTTTTCTTTCCTAATTTTCAAAATGTGTTTAAGTTCTTTCCCAGCTCTTTGATTCATACTTGTATCCAATTATGTTCAAAAAATATATTTTTGTTACTGATTTAACTATATTAGTCATTAAATTCTAAAAAAATCTGTAACACTAAAGTGTAGGCTTTTGAGAGCAGAATTAGAAGTCATATTTAGTTCTATTAGAAAATGTATTCTCACCTATATTAAATCTCATTTTAATACTTCATTATATTTAATACAGCAAACATAATTTAAAAAGTGTTCCAGACATCTTTAATATTAGTGGAAGTCAATTTTACAGACATAATGAGATTTCCTTGTGTCCTCATCTTGAAAGAGAGAAGTTTTATCCTGCAATACTCAATAACATAAAAAGATGCAGTCACCTTGTTGTCAATGTGCTTGTGGCCATTGTAGCAAATAACAGGTTTTCTGCTCTCTCTTGTAAGATATTGAAAAATGATTTAAGAATGATTTAAACATCACTTACTTCCAAGATTATTAAGTATTTGGACTGTCAGAAGTTCAAAACCAAACAAAAAACCCCCAGGTAATCCTACCTTTGGCAGCATGCTACTCCAGCTCCTGTTCAACCAATGCAGGCTCCCTAAATAAGTCAGCAAAGTAATTTTTACCTCTTAAATATGCTAAATCTTCCCAAAAGCTTTCCAGTTCTCAACTTCTCCTTTTTATAATCCACACTTCTGGCAGTGTGCAGATTTTAAATAACTTTGTGATATTGCTTGTATTCCCAGTAATAACTCTTCACATCCGCTTTAAGTATTATGGGATTTCAGAGCTTATTTATGTGTAAAATCTCTTGCAAAAGAGAAAAAAAAATAGAGCTCTCAGAAACTTTGTTACCTTGGAGGTCTCTGCCTGCTGGCTGTAAGTTTTATCTGCTGCCATGAACTATATTGAAGTCATCCACTGTAAACTACAGACAAAAGTAAAATCTCCTTGCCAAGTACTTGAGACTTGTTATAACATGAAAGTAACTTTCCTGGTACAGGATCAATCCATTTAGTCCAGTTGATTCTGGGTTAAGCTAAAGGTATATCACAATCATTGCTATGTGCTCTACCACATTTCTTTTACACGAAAAATTACATAGCATGTCAATTTATGCTTTTATCTAGACAGTTACTCTGATTGTTGTTGCTTAAGTGCTGTTACAGCAAACAAAAAATTCTGTATATGAAAGTCAGCAATGAGAAGTTGCACACTGAAAGGCACACTGAACAGACAGTTTTATTGGGAAAGATACTCATCTGCTTTCTCTGCATCAGAAGTGTCACTGTGATAAATATCAGAAACAGAATAGATTGTACTTTTTTATAAAAGCAAATCTTCTTTTATAAACATGTATTAAATCCATCGAGTAACTGATGAATCACGATAAATTCCAATGACTATATTGATCTGTTTGGACTAAAAATGTCAAATAAAACACTGATGAGATTAATGCAATTAAATAAAATATCAAATGCTGGTTTTACTTATTTTTGTGCATAGAATATTCTTAGTCAAAAACATTATGCTATATACCACTGAATGGAGAAACAAATACTTTCAGTGAATGTACATAATATTGAGAATGGATAGCTGAAGAGAGAAGGCAAAGAGAACACTAGAAACTAGTGTTGAATCCCTATCAAGGAGTCTTGAAAGCAGAATAATATGCTTTTAAGTTCAAGGACAAGTAGTAACAAATTATGTCAATCCAAATAGTGATCTACTTCAGCCCCTTGGCATCTTTTGTTTTACTTATGTTTCTAAATGAAGACACAAACACCTGTTCTTGCAGCAGGTGGTATTTGTTTATTATAGCTCTTCCTGCTGAGTTTTAATCAGTCTGCAGCTGCAGAATCCAGACTAAGGAATGGTTATAATACCAGATTTTCATATATAAGCAGTATTGGTCCAGAGAAAATTTTTCATACTTCATTTCCATCATATGTTACCAATCATATAATTTCCTTCTCACACTCCAAGTTTTTAATTAAAGAGTAAATTCATGTATAATGCTAGTAAAAGAAGTTTTGAACATTGTGCCCTGAGGGTGTTATTTGATCATATTCTCTTATTGCAAAATCTCCAATTTTTGGAAGAAGATTCTCAAACCTCTGCCAATTTGTACTCCTGCCATTCTTTACTGGGAGAATCAAGAAGCTTAAAAAAAAGTAAAGGGACAAATTAACAACATGTAAATCCCTCTATTCAAATACAATTGAAATAAGAAAAAGATACCCATGAGACAGGAGAAGTAGGGTAAAACTTTCTATTCCAAACTATGAGGTAAGAACACTGAAGTAATTATGTGGAGACATTATTAAGAAGGTCTTCCTATGCGTTGAGCTATACTCTAATGTTGTCATCCTTATTAAACAGTGCATTCTATTCACGATGAGTGTGCAATGTAATAACAATGAGTTATATTTATTGCCATTAATAGAATGAAGTCATGGGCTTCAGACTGCCAGATGTGTTGCAAAAATGTTATATTAATTTTGCTTAGTATTAAAGCAACAACTATTCGATGAGGCTTATAGAATACAAGAATTTGTTTAAAATAAAGGAAGATAAGGGTCAAAAAAGTGAGATTTTACTGCGTGGAATGAGAGATTTGCTTCAGTGCAAGTAGAGCAAAGCCCAATCGGGTAGTGAAACACTGGAACATGTTGCCCAGAGAGGTGGTAGATGCCCCATCCCTGGAAACATTCAGGATATCACGTGGTCTAGTGGAAGGTGTAATTCAGACAATGCAACTTCAGGTTAGTTTAAGTCCCCACAGGGTCACAGTTAATTCCAGGAGCCTATTCCAGCAGAGACTCTCTATGGGGTCACAACTTCCTTTGGGACAAATCCGTCTCTAGGAAAACAACGTATGTCACTGTCATCTTCACTACAGGCAGCAGGGGAGTTTCTGCTCCAGTGCTGGGACCACCTCCTCCCTTTTCTTCTCTGACCTCAGTCTGCAGAGCTGTTTCTCTCACTTTTCACTCCTCTCTCCCAGCTACTGTTGAACAGTATTTTTTCTCCTTCCTTAAATAGATTTTCACTGAGGTGCTACCAACTGATTGACTCAGCTTTGTCTAGTGATGGGTCTGTCGTGGAGCCAGCTGGAACTGACTCTGTTTGGCACAGGGGAAACCTTCTGGCATGTTCTCACAGAAGCCATCCGCACACATCCCCCACTAGCTACCAAAATTTTCTTACTTAAAATCAATAAAATAGATGTAGGGCACAGTGTGTGCCAATATTTGACCTGAAACAAACTCTGAAAAGCTAATTTTCCAATGGAAGTGGGGTTTTTTTTAGTTTGTGTTAATGCAGCATCATGATCACAGCAGCATGGTATGTAGCAATATAAATAACTTTATTAAGTTGAAGTTCCATTGCTTCCAGAGATTTCCACTCTTGTTTTGTCAGTGTGTTTTCTCTGAAGTCAAGAGTTGGGGGTTTTGATTTGATGGGACTTTTTTTTAAAGTAATTTTTCTTTTTTCATTATATTTCTATGTCATGAAGGGTTGTAATATCCTGAGCCCCTGACCACCAGAAGTACTGTAGGAGACAGCAAGTAAGGAACAGATATGTGGCTCTTAATTAGACAGTAAATTAGGACAAGTGCTCTCAAAGACACAGTCATTTCAAGCATCTCTTGAGAGAAGAATTTCAATGATCAATACAGTTTTTCCTTTGTGAAAGGGGAACAGTAGAAAAGAGAATGAAATTATTTTAGTATTTTTCTTTTTTCCTTTCTTTTTCATTTAGTAAATTTTTTTTGTACTTCCTGCTGGTAAAAACACTGACTGTTCCAATTTAAAGTACTAAAAATAGACATTTGTAAAGTGTTTTCAATACATACAACATACTAACATCATTTCTTAAAATCATGATGTTAGGGCCTTATTTTTATTAAAAATGTTATTCTCTTCTAAGGTATCACCATGCTGAAAGGTTATGTGTATAGAAAACACTGCATAGAGCCACAGAAAGCATGGCAAATTAATTCATTGTTACTTAGCTTTTGCTGCTGCTTTTCATCACAGATGAAACAGACACAGTGGTCATTTTCATCCTTTCGACTAGCTTTAAGGCATTACGAGAACCGCACACAATAAAGGGTCAGATGAAGGGGCTTTAACAGAAACAATATTTGTCTCAGGAGAGTTTGTTTTCCTAAGCTGAAATTTATGCTTCATTTTGCTGTTGAACTCAAAATAATAAATAGTAACCCCTAATATTAGATGGTCTATATTATTTCTGTACTGGCTTTGGCTGGCATAGAGTTAATTTTCTTCATAGTAGCTGGTATAGAGCTGTGTTTTGGTTTTGTGCTGGAAAAGTCAATATTTTATTATTGTTGAGCCCTGCTCACACAGAGTGAAGGCCCTTTTTGCCTCTCAGCCCATGCCACCAGTGAGGAGTCAGGTACACAACAAACTGGGAGGGGACACAGAGGGGACAGCTGAACCCCACTGACCCAAGGGATATTCCACAGCACGTGACAGCAGGAGCAGCCTCTAAAGCTGGGAAAGGAAAAAAGAAGGGGAGATGCTTAGAGTGATGATTTGTCTTCCCAAGTCACTGTTATATGTGATGGAGCCCTGCTTTCTGGGGATAGCTGAACACCTGCCTGTCCATACAAAGTTGTGTGAATCCCTTGTTTTGCTTTGCTTCCTTGCACAGCTTCTACTTTACCTTTTAAACCTTTTATACAAACCCATGAGTTTTCTGACTTTTCTGATTCTGGAGGTGGAGTCACAATCTCTGGAAGAGTTAAAAAAATGTGTGGATATGGCACTTGGGGATGTTTTTTAATGGTGAACATGGTGGTGGTCAACAAGGTTGGAGGCTGAACTCGATGTTCTTACAGGTCTTTTCCAACCTTAACAATTCTATTATTTTATGTTTCTTGCCCCCATTTCCCCAGGACTCTGTGTGTGTCTGCGTCTGAGTGACCAGCTGTGTGGGTTTTAGTTGCTTGCTGGAGTTAGTCCCCTCCCTCCAAAACAAGGCTGGCTGGAGTTAATAGCCCCTCCAAAAAAATTATTGCTAGTCCTGGTCCAAAAGTCTGACCCAGAAATTGTTAGAAATTAGGAAAGGATCATGGGAAAAACATCACCTAATTTATTCTGTGAAGATCTGTTTTAGAAAATTTCTATTGACTGTTACCGAAAATACGGTATTGGACCACAGACACTTCAGAGATTCTTAGGACTTGTCTCGGTTCCTCAAAAAAATCCAATACCTTAAGAAGTTTTGGTCTGGGATGGGTATAAGACCCAGTGAAATTTCCAGATAACTGCTTGCCCATAAAATCCAGTAAATGCAATGAATGCTAGAAGACTTGGAGCTGTAGCCTTGAGAGCACCTGGGAAAATTGAGTGGCTTTAACGAAAAGCTGGGATCAAAGTTCTCAGCCAACAGAATTCTGGCAATTACACCGCTTCCCAAGCACATGACAATATGTGTGGCACACAGAAGATTACACAGCAGAGCTGTCAGCAGTCTAACAGCAGAGCTATTAGTAGGGCCTTAACAGATTGCTTCGTGGAAGTGTGGCTTCAGAAAAGTAATTGTCATGAAAATTCAAAGTGTGTGTATATAAATGTATATAATGATATACACATACAGATAAATCCATACCGTTATATATAAAGAAATATATATAACACTACAAACATACTCTCGTAGTAAATACTTCCCTAGTACTTGCTTTGCTTGCGTCACATTGACCAGATTCATAGCTTTTGAGGCACTGGTAATATCTACTGAGCAGCATGCATCATCCAAGCATGTCCTCTTCAGTAACCTAGTTCTTATAACACAGTACTCACAAGGCCACCAGACTTGAACTAAATCCAGGTCATCATGTATTGTCTTTTCTATATTAATTAGTACCAGTTCAGAGTTCTAATTTAGCTTCATTAACTGAGGAAATAATGATTTCCTAAAAGGATAGTATGAGATACAAATGATTAAATAAATCCTTCAGAAGTTCAGATCCTTTTGAAAGTTTTATAGAAAATCTGAGCCCTAGTTTTGCAAAAAATCCTGACTCTAAATAAGTGATATTCAAGTGATATTCATCAAAATGAAATCACAAGAATTTTTGCTGAAATTATGCCACATTGCTAAGTGTGGAACTATCCCATTTTGTAGTGCTATGAGAGACAGAAAAATTAAAAGGAGTCCAAGGAAGTGTAGATTTTAAAAATCATACCAAAGCTGTTTAATCTGCACTTTAAAAAGCAGTCTGATCTATAGCACATTAATTTTTCTTAAGCTGGATAGCATTCCACACTTCAAATTTGGGAAAAATAAAGCATCTTTGCACATTATAACAGTCCAGTCTGTTCTCCTTTATAAACCATAGAACCTCATCTTGTATTGCTCGATTAAATCAGAATTTGCTTGAACAACAACCCATCTTTCAGAAAGATTTAAGTGAAAGATTTACAATTAAACTATCAAAGTGGCACACGGCTCAGACCTAGATGGCAATTTTATGAACAGTACCATATTCCAAATCACCTACCTATCTCAAGCCCAAACAACTATATATCACGGTCGATTTTAGTTCAGTCCCAAGAGAGGTTTTAAATCAGTCATCCAGAGACATCCTGTAATAATTCAGCTGTTCTACAACTGTGCATCTGAAAGGCTGCAATACCTAAAAACTATGCTTTCAAGTTCTGTTTAAAAGTTAAATATTTCAGTGTCCTTTAAACTTCTGTCAAGTTCTTACCTTCAGTCCTGCAATCTCACTTGCATGTGCAAGAGAACTCACTAGGTTTTCTGTATACACCCCAAAAATTAGCTTCATAAGTGTCTTCTGCATATAGATGGTAGTTCAGTGGATGCTAAGCTGAGCAATGAATAACAAAAGAAGTAATACTCCATAAAAATTGCATGTCCAAGACAATAATTATGCCATATGTCATCTCCTTAATGAGAAAGCGGCCTACAGTCCTTCACACTTCTTTGCTTTGTCTTATGCATCCACATCAACATATAGATTCTACTTTTTCACACCCCACAGTTTAGGAACTTCCAGAAAGAAGCTCAAGTCATTGATCTGTTTAACACCAGTCAACACCGTTTCCTAAAATATAAGATGTGATTCCTGGCGAGATGTGGATTGGCACAGTATAATTGATCTTTCCCTAAATTTTAGACCTTTTTAGACCTTTAGGTGTTTCTAAAGGTTTTGGGTACAAAATCTTTGGGCTCATTATGGCACTCTGAGACAAACCTCATGTATATGCTTGAAAATTATGCTATGTTTATACAGCATGAATGAGTAAAAGATTAGAACTAAAGTGCAAACCAGACCTTAATCCATTTGCAAGATAATGGACACACGACTATGGTGAGCTAGAAGAATCTTGGGACAACATGAATCTCCAGAATCTACTGAGCAAGAAAAGAAAATATTGTTACAGCTATGCAACCAAAAAGTCACAGATGTATTCTGAGCTCAGAGAACGCACCACGTAGGTTCTGGTCTAGCATTTTTAGAGAACTTCTGTGTTAACATTGTTTTCCACAGGTGGAGTGACATTATGCTCCCACACCCCCATTCAATCTGTAAAATATAACACTGCATTTAATAGAAGTCTAGAGTTCATATTAAGAAAAAAACCCTCCATTTTGTAAATCAATTTTTCCTCATTCTGAATGAGTACACTGTAATTCATAGTCTACAAATATTTCAAAAATTAATATGTTTTAAAGCTTAAAGGATTTTACTTTTAAAGTGTATAGAAATATTTAATTCTAAAAACAAATTTCTCTAATCTAACTTGGTTGGAATGGATTCTTTTGGTCTGGGGTTTGGTTTTTTTTTTTTTGAAGGAGCATAAATACATTTATATCAACTACGAATTTTGACATGAGGTTCTCAAGTGCTTTCTAAAACCATTTGATCTCTAGACCACCAAGAAAATTATAGTGAAAGTCTAAGACATATTGTCAATGACATTGCACCAGAGAGGAATAACAGCATAAGGAGTTTGTCAAGAAGGCTAATACTGGCTCTGTAAGAACCATGGCAGTGTGCAATAAAGAAATACATGTTGATTTGTTCTTGCTCACTTGAGACTTCATCCCAAAGATACTGGGATGAAATGAATCCATTTAAAAATAATATTAAAGTCCCTCTAAATAAAGACTGCAATAAAGCAGCTTTTATATTCTTTATTTACTTTAAATACGAGTATATGCAGTATCAGTTATGTTTCTGTGGGTTTTTTCCACACTCAGCATACAGGAAAGCATCATGTTGCACTTAAGTCAAGAATAATTTGTAATGGTTTTCCACATTGTTAAATGTCAGAAAATTTCTTTTTTTGTTTGTTTTAATTAACTGGAATTAACAGCTTCCAGCAGGTTTAAAGACCATTGACCAATTACATTAGTTTTATTTAACCACAACAGACATTTATACTAAGTGGTTTAAGTATTGTTAATTAGTTTCAGTATTTCCATATGAAAATAAAAATAACAGTTGACATTTCTAGAGCACTGCCTCATTGAGGATTTCAGACTGATCCAACAAGAAATTTCTTTAGAATATGAAGTTCTGAGATTGCTTAGTATAACAGGTCAAATTTTCCTAGTTGTCACAGTGAAAGCTATCATAGATTCATCTCAACAAAATCAGTACTAGTTTTATCTTAAGAGCTTTCTAGCTAAGCAATAGAGCAAAAAAGTACATTGACTGTTATACATCTAAATCAGCTGTGCTCTAAGCCAGCACCAGTCCATATTGACCTCAATGAAACAATACCAAACTGAATATCAGATGCAGGATGCATCAGCTCATGTAATATATTTCCTTAAGCCATTTTCAGTATTTTCCATAGCAGTTGCATCACATAACCAACTTAGACTGTACCAGGGAGAAGAGCAGTGATCATAGAATTAGAATCAGTAAGGCTGGAAAAAGACCCTGTGTGAAAAAGACTGGGGGTATAATTACATTTTAATAGATGGATATTGAGATCAGTATGCCCAACTCACCACACACCATACATGCTAAGGGGGGAAATGTGGTTGCTACTCCCTGGCTGGAATGCAGTCAGCATGCCCAACTTCCTACACACAGTCCAAGGAGGACTAAACGGAGGGTAGAGCTCCTTGAAGTCTGGAGACATTGCAGCCAGGCTCTGTTGAAATACTTGCAGAGGAGGGAACTTGGTGGTACTTTTTAGCTGACAAGTCATGGAGCAGCTAAAAAACAAGGGAGATAGAGGAAGATGTCTTGCTGTTGAGCTAGCAACTGAGGCAAATTCACTCTTCTGGAACTCGTGTATATCACCATTCCAAGGCTAACTCAGAGGAGTGTTACCTGTCTAAGCCATGAGCAGCCAGGTTCTCTTGAACTGGAGCTGTGGGTGATCCTGTCAAAGGCTTTGCTTAAGGCCAAGCAGACAACATTCACAACATTTCCTTCACCCACTAAGCAGGTCACCTTGTCATAGAAGGAGGTCCAGTTGATCAAGTAGAAGCTGCCTTTCATAAAGCTATTCTGGCTGGGCCTGATCCCAGGGCTGGCCCATCCATCCTGCATGAGAGCACCTCAGGATGATCTGCTCCGTGACCTCCCCCAGCACTCATATCAGGCTGAGAGACCCTCCCAGCATCCTCCTTGTGCCGCCCCTTGCGGCTGGGACTCACATTTACCAACCACCAGTCAACTGGGACTTCCCTGCACAGCCAGGACTGTTGGCAAGGGATTGGTAAGCAGTTATGCCAGATCCCTCAGTACCTTCAGGTGGATCTCATCCAGCCCCATAAACTTGTGAGAGTTCAAGTGGTGTAGCAGGTCACTGAGCATTTCCCCTTGGATTATGTGGGCTTCATTTTGCTCCTCTTCCCTGTCTTCCAGGTCAGAGCATCCAGAGAACAACTGGTCTTACTATTAAAGACTCAGGCAAAGAAACCATTAATTACTTCATTGCCTTACTTGATTACCTTACTTTACTTCATCCTTTTTCACTGTTTGCTCCTGCATCCAATATCCAATAAAGGATGGGGATTTTCCTTAACCTTCCTTTTGTTGTTAATATATTAAGAGAAACAATTTTTAATCACCTTTTAAGACAGTAGCCAGATTACATTTTATATTTTTTTAATCTTACATAGCCTGCTTTTCTTGGCAAGGCTTTTCCACCCTTTCTATGAACCTTTATATTGAGACAATCTTGCTTTTTACCAGTATCTTTATTTTAATTCCATTCTTCCTGGATAACAGCTGTTTCTGCTTGACTAATGAGTGGCACATGACTTGGAGCCTTCAGGATGGAATGGTGTTGGAAAAAAAGAGATGAAAACTTCTTAATTGCTTTCCATGTCTAGAGACTTATGGTGACTTCGTTCATTAATAAAAGGAAATCAATTAAATGCTTTGTAAAATCAGATCTAGAAACATATCATTATTAAAGGCGATTTTGGCATGCATACAAGCTGTCATTAAAGACTAGTGAATTCTGACTGGGTAAGATATTTTCTGGCTGGGTCAGTAAATAAAGAACTCAAAAAGCATTAAACCATACATACATTGCAGTTAATAGGAAAATGCAAAATGAGGCTAGTAGGTGGTATTATATTAAGAGGAGCTGTGTATAAACCCTAGGAGAAGACTATCCTGTTTATGTCAGCTATGATATGAAGAGAATGACATAGCAAGTGTCAGAAAATCCAAGATATAGGGTTAAACCATGACATGGGGTTTTTCCAGCACCTACTTTTATTTTTCTTTTCAAAAGCACTAGAAAAACTCAAGTATTGTGGTACTGCAAAACTTGAAAACTTCTAAAAAACCAAAATCCTTCTTTAGTGATGCAAAGACCATTAAAGTGCGTGGATTATTAAATTTTTAAAGGCTGAAAAGATCTGCTATGGTCGCTGAATAGTGACCTTCTGAATAATGCAGATTTCTGACACATCTAGGATTTTTTTCCATTTTCCCTTTTAATAATATGTGTCTCAGCTACATATGTCCTGATCTTCAAATAACATATATTATTAAGTCTCCACTGCTTCCAACTTAAGGTGTTTCAGTAATTAGAACATTTGGTCTTATTGAGCTGATGCAGCTGAAATTTATTTATCTTCTACAAGTGGGTTTGTCATGTTTGGTTCTTCTAGATCATGCTGTCAGCAATCTGGTTCTTGTGGATTTTTGTGGACATTGATCAAGTCATCCACATAAAGGAAAAGTCTTACTTTCTTGCTATAAGACATGGTTTCCTTAATTTCAAATTAAGGCTAAAATTCTCTGATTTCTCAAGATCATATATCCCATAATGATCTCATTAATGACAGAAGTAAGACAACCTCAGAATTCCTACTTTGCTATTTTCATATAAAGGGACTTATAAGACAATTTATAAATTGTGTTGGCCTCCAATGTTACAGCACCAGAAAGAGATCAAATGGTCAGTTGTTTAACAACCCTGACCTTAAGTCCTTTATCATACTTTAGCTTTGGTAAGCCAATTTAAAAACATCTTTAAGGAAAAACTATGCTTAGAAACTAGTCCACCCGCCATTGTCAGTTTCATTCTAAATAATGTGGTGATAGTGCATTTTTGTGATAATATGTAAATCAATGTAGTAATCCAAGTAATCTAAGTGTTGTTCCTTTTCTGAACAAAAGCTCCATATATCAATAAAATACTTAACAAATGAAAATGTGAAATTCTTCACTGTTTTCACTGCAATTAGAAAAGTGACCCAAATTTGCAACACTTAGATGGAAGCACTCATTTTTATGAGTTATCACGAAGTTGCCCTGGAAAATAGCTACCCAAAGAAAAGGAAAAATCTCAGTTTTATTTTTTTCCTAAATAATAATAATGATTTTTTCCCTTCAGGTTAATCTAAATGGCAAATTAGCTCTTATGAGAAGATTTCTGTTTAAATTCAGCTAGTTCAAGGCTCTGGAAAATCACTTCTTCAACATAACACAGATTATCCCTCAAGGAAAGCACAGAGTACAGAGGGAGTATCACTGCAAATACAAGTTTCTCTATGGGACAGTTGCAAAGACTGTGATTTCTTCTCATGAATACAGCAATAACTTTGGCTGATTTTTTGTCACTCAAAAATACTGTGGTAAAAAATAATTAGAACTTTCCAGAATTTAAATCCTTTAAAAACTTGAAAGACAGCTTTTAATTCCTATGTCATATAAACAGTTGTTCAAAATTTGAAAATTCTTTCCATAAATTAGGAAAATAGACAGAATTCCATTCGATTTTAATTTTTACATAAAATCTTACAGAATGTAAGGTGCCACTGCAAGTAGGAAGCCTTCAGGATTACATAATCCAGCACAAAAAATTTTGCTACCAAAAGTGCTCTAGGAGAAATGTTATAAAAGAACAAGTATAGGATTAAAAAAAATTTAAAAACAAACAAACAAAAAAACCCCACCAAAACAACAACAGCAAAAATAAATACAAAAACCCAAAAAAATAAAAAAAAAACCAACTAAAAAAAGGGAAAAAGCTCAGATTTTTGTTCATGTTGTCCTCATGGTTTGATTTTTATTACCAACCTTATAAAGCATTTTTGAGAAATTTTCTTCTGTTACTATTAGTGTCAATAAAGGTCAGGTCAAGAAAATGGACTAAAGATTTAAGTTTGACCTATCACTACAAAACAAGTTTAGAGAGATTCCTTACTTTTATTATCTTTTACACCTAACACCAGCAAATTACTGTTTTGGGACTACCAGATTACAAATCACAGAATCACAGAATCACAAAATTAACTGAGCTGAAAGGGACCCACAAAGATCACCAAGGTCAACTCCTGGCCCCGCACAGCACCGTCCCCAAGAGTCACACCGTGTGCCCGAGAGCTTTGTCCAAATGCTTCTTGAGCTCTGTCAGGCTTGGTGCTGTGACCACTTCCCTGGGGAGCCTGTTCCAGTGCCCAGCCACCCTCTGGGTGAGGAACCTTTTCCTGATATCCAACCTAAATCTCTCCTGACACAGCTTCAGGCCACTCCCTCAGGTCCTGTCACTGGCCAGCACCGAGCAGAGATCAGTGCCTGCCCTTCCTCTTTCCCCCACAAGGAATTTGTAACTGCAATGAGGTTTCCCCTCAGTCTCCTCTGTTTCTGCATACATATACAGCAGAATTTGAGTCAGTACTTGACACGGTACTTATACGTAGGCTTGTGAAGAAGTCAATATTTTTATTCCTCCTCAACAGTTATATGTAAATTTAATGTTACTACTCCCATGTATTCTAAATTAATCAAAAAGAGAACTACTTATGACAAGTTCAAATTTTAGAAATAGAGTCAGAGAAAAGAGGATGGGGAAAACACTGAACAGCTCTCATTTCAACTGAAAATCTTAAAAAGGCAAGGAAAGGCAAGCTTCCTTTAATTTTGAAGTTTCCATGTATATTCTTGCTATAAGAAGTCCCTTTTCTCCCTCATACACACATACACACATTTTGTGTAGACAAGCATTAACATACACTCTATGTTCTATGTTCTCGGTTTGGAAGGAAAGCTCATGAATGGGAAATACTTTAAACTTCAGAAACACTTGACTTAGGTTCTGTATTTAAACATAAATTCAGATCTTAAATACTTTTCTACATTCCTGTTAATTCAATCTTGAGGAGGGAGGTTAGTTCAAATGTCGTTTACCTATTGCTTATGACATAAATTGATAGTCCATAAATTTTGCCGAAGATTTGCTCCATGTAAATGTCGATTTGCATAACATTATAAAGTGTGAAAACATATGAACTTTCATATTGGAAACCTAAAGTGTTACATTTCTCGTAATTCTATTTTTAATAGCTTCTTTTCAGTCATGAACATTAGACATATTCTAATAGATACAGCTCTTATGTATCTCCAAGTATGCTTCAGCCTTACGCTTTGGGTCATTGTCAGCATCGTTGTGTCTCTCACTGTCGCATATACTTGTGAACATATTAATTCTTTCCTCTTCACTTTCCCTGATGCTTTCCCAGAGTTCTGTACTTAAACATAAGAAACTTACAATAACAATTTCTTTTCTATAAAATCTTTATAAACATTTATTTTAAGTGAGTGGGGGTTTTATGTTTATTTCTCTTTCCGCTTTAGCCTAAGCAGTTATTAAAAACCTCTAAGGGAAATTAAAGATATTACCTTCTGTGTGTGTGTGTGTGTCACCTTAATTTAAATTAAACATAAATAAGTGTAGCATATTCTTCCCTTATGCAGTTCTCTGGCATAGCTTGGTGCCATCTTCTTTGTTATTGGTATCTCTTTCTTGGCTTTTAGAACATGAAGACGTCATCTGCAATTACAGTTTTGAATACATTCATAAATCCTTAGTGAATTTCAACTTAGGAAAAATGTGAATCTTCACATTTTCTAGCATTTATAAAAAAAATTGATCACTCTACATCATCATTACAAAGCCAATAATACTATCTGCTATTTTCTTCCAGTATTTTACGAAATCTATTTTGCTTGGCTGTCACAAAATAATCAGTACTTTGGTTAAAAAAACAAAACAAACGCCAACAAAACTGAAGCTTCCTTGAAGAGTTTGTGTTTAGTTGGGTTTATTTTGCCTTTGTTGATTTTTTTTTCTTTTAAGTTATTTATTTCTTTATTGTCAGGAGTTCAAAGAATTATATATCTCTTCACAGCAGAAAACTTTTGAAAAATAACTGTTTGCTTTTAATATGATTTAAAATATTTCATGGTGGCAGATTCTATCTTTCTAAAAGTAAGCACTTGACTTGCTCATTTATTTAATTTAATAATGACTTACTTAATTTTTAAATAACACTCTATGGATTATTTTTTTGGATGGGGCATAATCCCTGGGTGTGCAAAATAGCATAGCACTTCTAGTCATGTATCTTACTGTTCACTTGTAGGGGTTTGGGTTCT